>ML778874.1:47923-61132 GCA_009831015.1 Picea engelmannii
CTCTCCTTTGCTCTCTCCTCTCCAAGCTCAAGCAAATAAAGATGAAAGAATGAGGAGAATGGAGGAAGAGCTCCTTTATTCTCCTCATTCCTTTCTCCTAAACCCTAAGCCTAGGTAGGTCCCACTCCCACTCACAAATGATTAAAAAAAATGAGTTTTTTTTTAGTTCGCGGGTCCTACGCGGGAGCGTCCAGTCACCGGTCGGGAGCGCACAGGGAGCGTGGTCGGGAGCAAGGGGAGCAAGATGGGAGCGCGCTCCCAAAATTTCGGAGCGTGGAGCTCTCGAAATTCCAGGGAGCGTCTTAACACGTTCCGGAGCGCGCTCCCACCTGCGCTCCTTGGACACTCTCGCTCGAAGCACGCTCCTGAACTTAGGAGCGGGGGGGGCGCTCCCGGTAACTATGCTTTCAACTACAGAAGTTGAATACATGGCAGCCACTCATGCAAGTAAAGAAGCAGTATGGTTACAAAGATTGTGTTCAGGTATTGGGTTGGTACAGCAAGCTATAAGGATAGAGTGTGACAGTCGGAGTGCAATTTTTCTGGTGAAGAACCCAGGTTATCATTCAAAGACAAAGCATATTGATGTTCAATATCACTTTGTGAGAGACATGATTAAAGAAAAGAAAGTATTATTGATGAAGGTGGACACTTTGAAGAATGTTGCAGACTCATTAACAAAAAATCTGTGAGCACTGAGAAGTTCTCTTGGTGTAGAGGATCCATGGGCATTGTTGCCCTGGATTGTTGACTATGTAACCCTGTAACCCCTTGTATGCAAAGAAAACAACAAGTGGGAGAATGTTGGGTATGTGTTATATTCTTTGCACGAGTAGTAGTGTTTGCGTTGTGCCGGGCGCACAAGGGTTCGAGAGCAGCACCCCCGAGAATTTGTTTTCTTCCTCGGGAAACGTGTCACATATTTAGGTGGTTTTTTGGCACATGGTATTTTGCTGATGGTTTTCTATTTCCGATTAAGGAATTAGGGTTGTTGACTAATCCAGGTCATTGGGTTAGGGTTTTGGATGTCGTTGCCTCCTCTATGTATATTGTATTGTAAACAATGTATTATGATGAATGAATATAGAATATGCTGGTTTTCCCGGTTTGGGTTTCCAGGAAAAAAATCTCTGTGTAATGTTTGTATTTACCATTGTATATTTTTTGTTCTTTTACTAAGAATCTGTTTGCAGTAAATATTGTACAAGGTTAAAATCTACATCATGTAGTTCCATTTCCTCACTTACAATGATCTTAATGTAGCCTTACAATCCTTAGACACTTACCAAGTTGTCTAAGTCCTCCATGCAAATTACCTAATAAGACTCAACCAACGTCCAAGTCATTAACTTAGAATATTGCAGAATTCTCATGCCAATCACTCCTTGATTGAATTTTCTTGAATGACCAATGATGAATGGCGTTGCACAATTGAGGCATCCTCTTTATATAGTGGAAGGTGCCTTGTTGTTTTATTCTTCTATGGTGCCTTGCACCCTACTCCACACCCAAGTGGACCCAAACATGCAATCAACTCCACTCTATCTATAAATTATTGGAACATTCATCCCCTTGGGTCCTCATATCCAACAACTCGTGCGTTTATTCCCAAGGTGTCCCAAAGTCTTAAATGTTCAACAATTGCAACTATCCCACTTGAAAAACATCCAATTCAATCCTCTCTCTTATTTGTACTTCACGTCATGCCAAGCATCCATCTATACAACTTGAAATGCATGTCTAACTATCTAGGCACTACTGCTGGTGGCCTAAGGAACTGTGCCTACAAGTAAAGGCACTTATATCTAGCACACCCATGAACCAAGGAATTTTTTTCATCTAAGCCAACATGTGACTTCTATAAGAATCCCTAAATGACAACACTCATATTGTTGCCATACTTTTTCAATTTTCTTTACTAGCTATACGACACTTAGGCATGCTTTGTTATCATGCAATATTTCCCAAGGCATGCTCATCTATCCCTATAACCTATCATTGCAACCAACTGAAGCCTGCCAATGATCGTCTCAATGGACGGGTAAATACATTCATTTCCAACTCCAAGGCAAGTGCCTTATATTCTCCCACACTTAAATTTGTTTCCTTCCTCGAAAACATCTCCAAGAACTTTTGCGGTTCTCTAAAGTTACCACCCATACCGTGACATCCATCTGTGGTTGAATTTTTCAACCACTTCACAATGGTATGACTAGAATCATCATGGAGTTACTCACTGCTCAAATTGACATTGAAGTAAAGTGCCTTTTCCCAATTCTACCACACACTACTTCCAAGGTGCTATTTTTTCTCCCACTGTCGTTGTTGTTGCCACTGTTAGTGTTACAACTCAACCTTCACTAATGTGCTTATACAATTCAACTATCAAGCATTTCTTTCATGTCCATGTAAGTGGGTATAAGTTCTAGAGTTTGAGGGTTAGTTCTTAATTTATTAACTATTATTTTCATAGTTTACTATGCCCAAGGATGACCATTGGGATTTTCCTTCAAAATGAATAAAATATTTGTGATCATATTCCATGTAACTTTGCACTTTGCCTCAGGAAACATGTCACYTGCCTCGGGAAACATGTCACATATTTAGGTGGTTTTTCAACACATGGTTTTTGCCGATGGTTTTCTATTTCCAGTTAAGGAATTAGGGTTTTGGAGCAATCCAGGTCATTGGGTTAGGGTTTTGGATGTCGTTGGCTCCTATATGTATATTGTATTGTAAACAATGTATTACACGTGAATGAATATAGAATATGTTGGCTTTCCCAGTTTGGGTTTCCAGTGGAAAAATCTTTGTGTAATGTTTGTATTTGCCATTGTATCTTTTCTGTTCTTTTTCTGAATATCTGTTTGCAGTAGATATTGTACAAGGTTAGAATCTACACTAACCGCCCTGAGTAAGTCAGCCCTAAACTAAGGTTGACCCTAACCTAGAGTCGGCCCTAGCCTACATAAGGTCAGCCCTAACCTAGGGTGACCTAACTTATATAAATAAGAAGGGAGGCGCCCCTCTTTACACGTTATAACACATATCTGAGGCAGCAGCTAGGAGGCTGAATCTGAGGTAGACTGGGACGCAAATTTTGAGAAAAAGTTCGACATGTTCTGAGGCAAACCTCTATTGCAGGTCTGAGTGTTTGGAGGCAAAGTAAAGGGTAGCCTTAAGGGCAGATCTAAGGCAACAGCAGTGGCTACAGAACAAAATTTTGTGAACAGCAGCAACTACAGAACCTTGTGAACAGCAATAGCTACAGGTCCGAGATTACGTTGAGGGCAAATCTATGGTAGAGGCTGAGAGATATCTGAGACACAAAGATGGCAGTAAGTGTTGTTGTCTTGTAACTTATCTCTCTCAAGGAGAAGTATTGTACGGACACTGTATTTGATTGACTAATATATATCACAAGAAGTTTTGTTGGGTTTTCTTCCCCATGAGGGTTTCCCAGGATAAATACTTGTGCACACTATGAATGTTTTTCTTCCAATAATTCTTATGCTTCAGTTAATTTTTAAAGGTAAAGAACACTATTGTTAACTGTTGATAACTGTTGTTATCTGTTTAAGCTCAAAATTTCAACAGTACTAGAAACGGACATACATCTACCTACTTGGTTGTCTGCCAAAGCTAAATACCTACTCAAGCCAAGTGGTTGTCTTAAATTATGTTTCAACGATATTTTCCTCATTTGACACAGAATGTAGGGTAACTTTATCCTCGATAGCGAGGAAATGAAGAGACTTAATATGCTAGTATCTTAAAAGTGGTTGTAAATTGTGTAGCATAAGCTTTTAACCCTCTATATTTAGCTTTTCTCTTTTAAGATTTTCTTCTCATCCAAGTTTCCCCTTTACGGATGAGCTTTATTTAGAAAAGCCACAGGTTCAAATCCAGAGGGGGTAAGGGTATGTACACCTCTATAGACTTTAGCAGTCAAATCGCTACGTAGAGAGGGGTCCCTTGTCCCACAAACAAGGGGGTCTCATACACCAATTTGGTGTTTGGCTTGGCTATGACCTTAAAATTAGATTATTATTATTATTATTATTATTATATACATATGCAACATAGAGTGTACAATTGTGCATGCGGGAATTACTCGTGTCTCTTGTGTGATGAATTTCTTGCTTTTTGTGTTCATTACTTTTCCATGTTTCAGTTGTAAGCACGTCAAATATTTTTGCCAATACACTGCATCGATGTAATGGATATGTACAGGCAGTTAATAATGGAATCAACAAATGTTTTTCATTTAGAATGCCTTTAGACTTCTCAACAAAAAAAAAATCTCTGTAAACAAAGAACAAAGCAAAAAATATGAGCTAACGTGATCTTATAACATATATATGCTATAAGAAGCATAGTGGTTTACAGCAACCCCTAAGGCTTGGCAACCAAACGGACAACCATTGGTGCATCAACTACTAATAAGCCCATGACTATTGGAAATGAGGTGGCAAACCCCTCCCAAAACACATCACCTTAAGGTCATAACAGGAGGGTGTGCTCCCCACCCTCACTCTAGAACTCTCATGACTAGACAATAACAAAATGATTTTGAGAATATGGAAACCCTCACTACCCTTTCTCAATGAAAATTAGGACAATGAAAATTAGATAACCATTCAATAAAGTGGAGTTACCATTAAGAAATTATTCACACCCAAAACTAAATCCAATAAAAATTATGAATTTGAAAGTGTTAGGAATCATAAGATAGAGGATCTACCACAAATTCTCCAATAAACATTAATCCAATAAAATAAAAAAGTTGAAAAATAAAGGCACCTTAATGCAAAAAGAAGATGAACCCCTGAACAAAAGAAACACAAGATATGGATGGTGCCCTTAGGCAAAAGAATGAATAAACTCACTCAAATGAGATGATGTGACAAATGAGAGCTCGAGTAGTATATTTATGTGCAACTCCAATGAGGTGTCCCTTCAAGAAGGTGTTGATGTTTGTAGCATCGAACAGGTACTTCCACATTGGTTTTGTGTCTAACATGTGGAAGTCGTCATTAATACCTGTCGAGACTTAAGAAATTCACTTTATTAAAGTAATTATTAAAGTGAATGCATTTTTATGATTAATTGAGGTTAATTTAATGAAAAGCTAAAGTCTTGACTTAGGCTTTAGCTTAAGTGAATTAAATTAAATCCTAGCCATTGATCTCAAGTGTTGGTGAGATCTAATCTCAGCAATGGATCATTTTGGAGATCTAGGGTTTTGGATTTAGGGTAAACTCAACATTATAAAAGGCAGCTAAGATGAGAGGAGACACACACAGAGTGAGATAGCAAGATCTCATTTTATCGGATGGAAAAGGACTTTATTCCAAGTGTGCAGGGGCAAGGTCCGAGGAAGGGAGCAAGGGGCAACAAAGGAGTAGCGGACAGCAAGATTGAAGGACAAATCTTGAGGTGTGATCAGCTATTTTGTTGTTTTGTATTTTTCTTCAAAGGGGCCATTATCCCGGGACGGGAGCCCAAATTTTATCATAATAAAATCATCACGGTACTGGATTTCCCTTGAGGGTTTTTCCAGGGGTATTTACACAGAAAATATGTGTGCATAATTGTGGTTTCCTGTTTATTGCTTCCACTGATTTATTTATTTAAATCATTAAAACTCAATCGTGTTTTTTATTTAGTAAATCTACAGTAATAAGTTTATTACAGCAAGGTTTTTGCTATGAAATAAATTATGAGTGTTGGGTTAGGTGAAAAATTAACATGGTATCAAAGTCGAGACTCTGAAAAGGAAACCAAGGTTGCACAACAGGATTTTTTTTTATTGTGCAAGTCGCACAAAAATTAAAAAATAAAAATTTCAAATTTAAAAAAAGGAAGGTTGTACAGACTACAGAGTCGTCGTACAACCATATGGTCGCATGGACTACTACAGAGGAGAAGTTGCAGGTGTTGGGCGGAGAGGGTCGTGGGGCAGTTGTCGCCAGGCAACAGTCGTGCAGAGATGCAGAGAAGAGGGGCTGGGAGCAACTGAAGCCATAGCCACAGTCACGGGGTAGCCAAACCGTCGGATGCAAGGCGCAAAGTCGAACAGCCGCAGAGACCATCAGGGAGCCGCAAGAGACTAAGACAGCCGCAGGAGACTCAAGCAGCTGTAGGAGACTCGGGCAGACCGCAGAGGACAAAGGCACTAGGTCCGGACAGTTGGCAACGAACAGCAGGTTCAAGTAGCGGGCAACAAAGTTTTGGTCAGGGATCCGAGCAGCCAGTGCATATCAATTTTGGTGCTTGAAGGACTAAAGTACAAATTCTTCAGTTTATCGTGCCTGAAGGACAAGGCACATTTTCAGCAGTTTGTATTTCCCATTAAAATTTTGATTCGGAGATGGCCGCAATCGGTTTGGGTTTGAAGACAGGTTGGAGGGTGCATCAAACTTCGTACCTTGGAAGGCAAGGGTCACATTGATTCTCATGGAGAATGGGATGTGGGATTTTGCAAACACAACCGTGACCCCACCTATGAATCCAAAGGACTTGGTCGTCCATAAGCAAAAGGATGTGAAAGCCGAGAGGATCATCTTAGATGCGGTGAAGGATCATTTGATTCCTCACCTATCTAAGAAGTCGATAAGGGATATGTTTGTAGCTCTAACAAATCTTTTCCAAAGCAGTAATGCAAACAAGAAGATGGTGTTGAAGGAAAAGCTCAAAGACACCAAGATGACCAAATCAGATACAGTGATGAACTATCTCACCAAGATGACTCAGATTCGTTATCAATTGGCAGCAGTTGGGGAGGTTGTGACAAATGAAGAGATGGTGAGGACAACCCGGAATGGTTTCTCTAAGCCATGGGCCCCATTCATCGAGGGCATCGTTGCACGAGAGACACTTGCCAAGTTTTACAGGGTATGGGATGATTTCATCTAGGAGGAGATTCAGGAGGAATCTCTAACATGCCAATAGAGGAATCTCTAACATGCCAATAGGTTGGTGATGATGAGAATCTAGCTCTTGTTAGTCAGTCAAGGAGGAGCAAGGGGAATACAGGTGGAGAGTCAACTCCACAGGCTGAAAAGAAAAAGGAACTTAACAAAGTGAAATGCCTTGTGTGCCGCAAGAGTGGCCACTATGCTTCACAGTGTCCTGAACGAAAGAAAGGGAAGGGTAAGTCTCGACAGGTAGCAGCATCTGCAGAAACTCAAGTCAAGGAGTTTGTTGAGAAGTTCGAGAAGGGTTTCTTGTTAGTCTCTTGTCTTTCTAGCACAATTTCCAGTAGTTCCTTGTTCGTGGATAGTGGGCATCTCATCACATGACAAGGACACGTGAATTGTTTACCAGTTGGTCAAAGATGGACTCGGATCTACATGTGGAGCTTAGCACCAATACCAAGTGTGGTGTAGAGGGAGTTGGGACACTCAAGTTCCAGCTAGAGTTAGGAGATTCTTTGAAGGTGGTAGATGTGTTATATGTCCCAGAGCTGAAGATGAATTTGTTCTCAATCTCAGCTCTGGAGGACAAGGGTTTTGCAATCTTGTTCCAAAACGAACAAGCACTCATAAATATAGAGGGAGTTAGCCCTGACATAGCAATGAACATTGGTGTCAGAGAGGGCAAGGTATACAGGTTGCAGGGAAAGCCTATTAGTGCATCCAACGATCTTAGATCTTGGATCATGGATCGATGTCAGTGGCAAAGGACGAGGAGCAAGAGGCTCTGAAGGGAACACAGTGTTCACAAACTTCCAGTGTGGGGATTCAACCTTCAAGTGCAAAGGAGGAGTTAGCCCCTTCCAACTCTGTCAGGAAACCCAGTTGGTATGAGATGACATTGATGGATGTTCAAGAGCAAGTTGAGGCTCATTAAGGGAGAGCAGGCATTCGACAAAGTTTCCAAACTTTCGGGCACTGATATGTTACGTCATCGAAGAGGCAGCAAGTCAGCAGGAGTAGCCGGATGCCTTAGCACAGGATGATGTGTGCGACATTGTGCCAAGGTCGGAGGGAGAACTAGTTCCAAGTGGCTCTTCCAGAAGTACCTTCCTCACTAAGGAGTGTTTATGTTTGTAGAATCGGACGGGTACTTCCACATTGGCTTTGTGTTTAACATGTGGAAGTTGTCATCAATACCTCTCAAGACTTAGGAAATTCACTTTATTAAAGTAATTATTAAAGTGAATGCCTTTTATGATTAATTGAGGTTAATTTAATGAAAAGCTAAAGTCTTGACTTAGGCTTTGGCTTAAGTGAATTAAATTAAATCCCAACCATTGATCTCAAGTGTTGGTGAGATCTAATCTCAATCATTGATCACTTTGGAGATCTAGGGTTTTGGATTTAGGGTAAACTCAACATTATAAAAGGAAACTAAGGTGAGAGGAGGAGACATACAGAGTGAGATCTCATTGTATTGAGTGGTGGACTTTCATCCAAGTGTGCAGGGGCAGGGCCCGAGGAAGGGAGCAAGGGGCAGCAAAGGAGTAGCAGCCAGCAAGATTGAAGGACAGATCTTGAGGTGTGATCATCTATTTTGTTGTTTTGTATTTTTCCTCGGTGGGGGCATTATCCCAGGACGAGAGCCCAAATTTTATCATAATAAAATCATCACAGTAATAGTTTTCCCTTGGGGGTTTTTCTAGGGGTATTTACCCAAAAAATATGTGTGCATAATTGTGGTTTCCTGTTTATTGCTTCCATTGATTTATTTATTTAAATCATTAAAACTCGATCATGTTTTTTATTCAGTAAATCTGCAGTAATAAGTTTATTACAACAAGGTATTTGCTATGAAATAATTTACCGGGTGTTGGGTTAGGTAAAAAATTAATAGAAGGAAGGCATCCCCTCAAGAGTGGGTTATGAGCCCACAAGCCAAGGGTACACACCGCAAGAGGGTGACAAGGCTTACCTAGTCAAATCCAATAAAATATAATAAAATGTACTAATGAGTGAAAAAACCCACAACTACCCATAGGTTGACCCATAAAGGGCCTCAACTACCCACATAATGGACTAGAACGTGGCCACAAATGAAGATTAGCCAAAATACCTCAATACACCCCCCTAAGCTGAACAAGGGGAAAAAAAGGAAACATTACCTCCATGGATTATCACAAAAGATCACAATAACACCCCCCCCCTAATGCCAAGCTAGGGTTATCAAAAGCCATATTGCTCACAAAGAAAGCCTTCACGATAGATATTGAGATTGATCATGCTAAAAAGGGTCTTCGATGACACAAACTCATAGTTGTTAGGAACAGAAGGACCAGCTAAAATAAGGGCCCGTGATGGGGTGACTCTAACTGTTGAGAAGGTTGAAGAGTGGCAATAGCCCATTTGGGTAAAGTTGGCAATAGTTAAGTAGTAGGATTATCATTTTCATTGTCGTCATCCAATGCCAATAACTTTGAGCAAAATCTATTATCATTGAACTAAATAGCATTGGAAAGAGAGGGATCACCATCGGCAAAGGGCCCATCACTATGTTGCACATATGGAGAGAGCTCATCATTGACTACTCATCAAAAGAAGGCTCATCACTTGACTGTGTATCCACATCAAAAGAGGGAAGGCTAGAAGAGACCTCCATAATAGGAGAGGAGTCAACTGAACAAGTAGGCCCATAAGTCCCCTAACACTATGCAAAAGAAGAGCTTGAAAAGGTACCCATCAATGCATGAAGACTCGATGAAGATGTGGTAAGATCCACTACAACAAACTGAGAGTCATCAACAATAACTATATTGAAAAATAAGACGCATGTTCTGTGGAGACATGTTGATAATCATCATCAAAATCACCAGAGGAAAGAAGTGATGGAAGAGATCTTGGTAGCCCATGAGGAATAAACTCATCAAAGATAGCCTCATGATGCTTAATGTCACAATGAGTGACGGGTCATAAACATGATACCCCCTGAAAAGACTCATTGTAGACAATCATAGTCTAACAAACAGTATACTAGACAAGTGATATAGCGTGCCTTCCAAAGGCAAGTGGGCCCATGCACTTGATCCAAAAATTTTAAATGTGAAATAGAGGGCTTTTGCCCGTGCAAGCATTCATAAGGAGTCCTACAAGATATAGCACAAGTAGGTGTGCGGTTGGTGATAAATGATGCACAAACAATCGATTCTCCCCATAAGGAAAGCTTCATGTTCCAAGAGTGAAGCATAAAACAAGCCATTCCATAATAGCCATATTCTTTTGTTCTACCACATCATTCTACTGAGGAGTATAATGGACGGTCTACCGCCAAGAGATGTTATGAGAGTGAAGAAACTGACATAGGGCATTACCAATGTATTCTCCTCCCTCATCAAATCAAAGACACTTGATCTTCTACTTACATTGAGCTTCAACAAGGTTTTTTAACTCCCGGAATTTGGCAGACACCTCATCCTTGGATTTGATGGTGTGGACCCATAGAAACCAAGAAAAATGATCAATAAAGGTGAGGAAGTACTTGGATCCCTCGAGAGAAAATGTGGTTGTGCAACCAAAAATATCAGTGTGCATTAACTCCGGGTTTAGAGGCTCGTCTTGACTTGTCCTTTGGAAAGGACTATTGGTGATGCTTACACATTGCACATCCCTTGCAAACACCATTGGGAGGGTTGATCTCTCGAAGGCCTTCAGAAAGACAAAGATGACTCAAGTGCCTCAAGAATCAATAGTTGGTGTGTCATAGGCAAAAGTGCTATAGCTTATTGTCATCATCTGCATTGGCCACCATTGTAATGAATTTATTCAAAACAATATTGATATATTCATTGTTTATTTTACCTTTACCACCACTTGTAAGAATGTTTTATTTTAGAATCTTGAACCTAGAAATGTACTCATTAACAACAACAAAATTTGCCACTTCGAAGTTGGAGAGTTTTGTTTCAAGTATGATTTGGGTGGTGTTCATTGCACCAAATAGGGTATGGAAGGAATAAATATGCTTTTCACTTTTGTTGTCTGTGTGATGAACAAGAACGGGTTCCACAAACAAAGGGATCAATATAAGAAATTCATCCTTCCTTAGACATACAAGATCATAGCTATCACCAATTGCACATGGAAGTGGCTTCTCCAAATACATCCATAAACCTTTACTACAAAGTAGAGTTGCCATCTATACAATCCATGCATGATAGATAGTCTCGTTGAGGTGAGGAAACAAAAAACATTTTCCATCCATGGATGTCATAATACCAGTGTAGATTTGCACCAACTTATCGCTAAGATAAGGAGAAAAAGATCATGTTTCCCTTGAGGGGTCAAATCAAAACTACAGCAATTTCCTTAAATACACCAAGAAACTAAGAAAATGTCAAATTCTAGAAGTGTCCTCTGACACATAATTTTATTGATCGGGGAAAATAATATTACATAGTGGGAGAGAGGCAAAGCATATATATAACTTCTCAAGCCTTATCTCAATATGCCAAGTGTCCTTGACCAACAACCCAAGGATAATCACCATGAAAAGGATGTGACAAAGCCAACCTAGGAAATACACAACTTCTAGAACAACTTTATTAATCTAAGAAAAAATACTAATCTAAATAAACTTTAGTATTATTAGGCTAACATTACCCCCTTTAATCCTAAACTTTATATTTACAAATGCCAAGTTCATCTCTAAACTTGGTGAATTTTGTTTTTCCTAATAGCTTGGTAAAAATGTTTGAAGTTTGATCTTCGGATGGACAATATTCTAGCGTGATGATGATGGTGTTGATGAGTGTTCCGATGAAGTGATACTTGGTGTTGATATGCTTGGTCTTGTTATGGAATATTGGATTATTACCCATTTTTATTGTTGACTGACTATCAATCAATAGAGTAGTTGGTGATTTATGAATAGCACCAAGATCCTACAAAATTCTACGAAGCCGGACAATTTCACATGTTGTTTCCCAAGCTGAAATGTATTCTGCCTCTGCTGAAGAATTTGCCACTGTAACCTGCTTTCTACAACTCCAAGATATTGTTGTTGAACCCATATTCATTAAATACCATGATGTTGATGTTCTATCATCGATATCTCCGGCAAAAATCTGCATATGAATATGCAACAAGTGTAAAGTTGTTTTTCTTATAGAGAAGCCCAAAATCTTATGTTCCTTTAATATACTTGAGGACCCTTTTGTTGCATTCCAGTGACTTTCTCTAGGTTACTGCATGAATCTAGAAAGAATATTGACTTTGTATGACAAATCTGGACAAGTGGTTGTCAAATAAATGAGGTTACCAATCAACTGTCTATAGCTAGCAGTGTTACAAGAACCGGACCGGAACCGACAAAACCGGCCGATCCGACCGGTTCCAGACCCAAACCGGTTCAAACCGGCCCACAGAACCGTTTTTGGCCGGTTCCGTACGAAACCGGCCGGTTCCATACGGAACCGGTTTTTTTCCTTGAACCAGCCGGTTCCGTACGGAACCGGTTTTTTCTGCTAAGGAGGCCCACGGACGCAAAAGTAAGATAATTTTTTTTTTTTTTAAATTAGGGTTGGGGCCAAGCTTGGGAAGCTTCTAGAATTTTCTAGAGCCCCTAATGAACCTATAAAGCCAACCCCACCCCCTCTCTTTCACTCACACTACTCATTTGGCTTCTCTTGAGTTTTTAAGCTAAGAGTTTTTCTTGAGTTTTAGAGAGTTGATTGTAGGGCTGAGTTGGAGAGGTTGCTAGCTTGCTTTGGAGAGGTGATTGGTGGGCTCATTTGGAGAGTTATTTTGCCGAATTTGGGAGCATATTTGGAGCTATTTTGGAGCATATTTCTTGGACAGCTTTGGAGCTTATTTCTTGGGCAAATTTGGAGCTTGTTTTCAAGGTATGTAACTATGCACTTACTTCCCTTAAAAATGTTGTTTTTTTATACAAAAAAAAAATTGTTGTTTTCAACTTTTTTCCTAGCCTCTAGCAATTATCATTTAGAAGTTAAAACTTAAAACACATAGGGTTTTTATTTGCAGATTTTTATTTGTTTCCATGGCTCCTAAAGAAAAGAAGGATCCAGCATGGCTTCATTGCCAATTGATTGATGGGTCAATGATTTGTAATTATTGCAAAAAGGAGGTTAGTGGGGGGGGTATTCATAGGATCAAACAACATCTAGCCCATGCAAGGGGGAATGTAAAACCATGCTTGGCAGTTCCTGATGAACTAAAAGCTGAGATGATGGGCCTTCTTGAAGGCTATCAATCTGATAAAGCCAAGAATAAA
>ML778874.1:86141-100651 GCA_009831015.1 Picea engelmannii
TTTATCATGGATTTAACTCATAAACTAGAGTGGAATCACCCTCAAATTTTGACATTTAATTGTTTGTTCTCGTGAATTTAACACTAGAGTTAGATTCATTTATATGTTATTAAAACCTGCCACAATAGTTGATTGTACAAAAAGCAAAAACTACAATGGAGGACATTGCTACAAATGAAGGATCACTTTGCAAAATTTTAGAATAGAAACAAACATAGCAACCACATTAAAAAAAGTACATCCACGTCTTACTACACACGTAGATTTTAAATTGGAGAAACCCCTTACTTGGTTTTAAAAAACATCCAAAATTATATTAACTCTATAATAAAAACCTAGATACACAACAACCTATATATTGACTTATGCACTCGTACATGCTTTTCGAAATGTTCAAGCATCCATCCACATGTTGGCATAGGAGCTTTCCTTTCACGAGCTCTCTCTCTGCTTCACACCTTTACATCTCTCGCTACAACAACGGTTTTGTCTCTTGGTTGGTGGTCCTTCGAATGTTGCCCGATTCTTGTGTTCCCCTTGCTCTTTGTAATTGTGCCCCCTTCGAAAGTTACAAGCTATGAGCCCGATTACCATATGATTTGTGAATTGTCTTCCACCTTCCAATTGTCCGTCTTCTTACATCTTTTGATCCTTCATAAGTTGCCCATAGGAACCATTCCTGGTGATTCCCTCTTTAGCAATTGAAACCTAAAACTGGCTTTTTTTCTAGACTTCTTGATGGTGATGCAATGTCCACGTGTGTTATTGGAAGGATCCTTCAACAAATCCTTTATGACTCCAAATGATCGTAGCAAAATTGGGTATTAAAGACCTTCATGCGTTGATTCTATACCCACTTATGATAATTACTTTTAATGACGAATATAATGTTGAGAGAATTAATGAAGATAAAAAAAGATACAACTTTCTTTAACAACCAAAAATACGGTGAGCTTAGTTCTCGTTTACCTCTCTTTTGATGCAACATTTTCTATTATGCATTTCTCTAATACATCTCAACCATATAATAGTCTTCTAATTCAAATCAAAAGCCCATTCTTCCTACTCCAAATCCCTTTACATAGTCCTACTAAAGATTACAATGATTTTCTCCTTAACGGACATATTCTTACTTACTAGGAATATTATTAATTATTAGTTGTTATATATCATAGGTCATGACTATTTCTATCAATTAGGTCTAGTTCTAGCTTGGGTGGTTGGGAGAAATGATTGTTGTCCTCCTCACCCAAGCTCAATTCCCACCAGTGACATGTTGAGCTTTTAATGAGTATATTGTTGTAATGACCTTGAGCCATGTGTTGACAAAGCCTCGAGCTTCTGCAAAATCCAATTTACACTAGGTACCATCCTCAAAACAAAAAAAAATACCCAATGAATTTTCCCTAAAATATGTATTTCATGAATTTTAACTTTTCTTTTATTTTGTTAGTTTTTAATTTTTTTAAAAGATCATGACTATTCCTTTTAAAAGGGCACTATAACAACATATATATATATAGCAGTCCTCTCATTGTAATATGTACCAGTGACAATAAAATAATGCATTTATCTCTAATGACTTCTATTTGGTTAGGTGCCAATTATATTCTTGTATTCCCTAGTTATCTCATTTATGAGTAGTTTGTGTGTATCTTCTCATTTATGAGTAGTTTGTGTGTATCTTTGCAGATTCATGACAGAAGAATACATGAATGTTCCAACGAAGAGCATCTCAAACGAGGAAACTGCAATGATAGTATAGCACTTAGTGGACTGAATAAGAAGGCTTTGATTTTAAGCAACCACAAAGCCATAGACAAGCCAATGTGGCATCCACAGTCGACATCTCTTTGACATGGATATATGGATATGTCGCACCCAGACTATGGTTTCGGGGCAGCCTTTTCGCTGTGGTCTACCCCACCCATATGGCATGAGTTTCAAAGGAATGGAGCCATATGGAAATTTTGGAATAGATACCCGTCAGACCTGGCACCTAAACTGAAAGAAATCCAAGAAACTCATTCTTTCTATTGCATATCCTTCGGACATGTTATTTGCAGGACTTCACAAAAGAAAGAGGGAAATGACAGAAGTAGATAAGTTACAAACCTGATTGCGTGAAAGTAGAATTGCTAGCTGTCGGCAATCTTTCATTGCAAGTCTGTACAGAGGCAAACCCGGAGGACAGCCCTCTGGTTTAGCCCACTCAAATTCGGACCTGGTTGCCCTTCTAAGGGCATCAAAATGCTGAGAGTTGCGCACCAGAAAGTAAATTCCCTGTTGCAACCCCACCACTCTGTGAACAAACAAAACCATATGTAACTCCGACTTCCAAGCAAGAGACCTAAATGGGAGTTGTTCCTGTTCACCCTGACTTTCCGCATTCATCCCAGACGGTAGTGCTTTTGAAAGAATCTGATAAAATGTATTCCTATCTATACTGTGTTTTCCATCCATCTTATCAGCGCTGCGCCGCTTCCGAACAACCTCCCTAATGCTGAAGGATTTATATGATTCCTCCGAAAAAATGTGAGCATTTGGGAAAGGGGCGACTTTGATACAGGGTTCAAATTCTGTGAATGGTTTCTTGACAGCATTTGCAGTTCTGTAAATAATGTCCCAACACACATGTTCCTTGCTGAGCGCATTGGGGTGGCCCTTGAATTCAATACCACGAAATCTAGAAACAATAGAACTCAAAGACACATGATCGATTCTCAATTCTGGTTGAGACCCACCTGAAACATTGCCCGGAAAAACCGCCAACAAGCAGACGGCGTGCTCCTGCTCAAGCTCCGGCATGTAGCTCTTCACTGGCCGTTCGGGAATGGCCACTGGCCGTTCGGGAATGGCCACCTCTTTCTGACCTGCCAAGCCCAACAAAACGTCCAATTGATCGCAACCCAGATCATCAATCAGCCTGGTATCCCAACCCAAAACTGCCGCGGCGATCGAGACCGCCCCAATGGCATGACCCACGTCGTGATTACAGGAACGGAAAGCTCTTTCTCCATTCCTCCAGGCGACCCGCCAGAGAATTGAACTCAGTCCAACAAAAAACGTATTAATCGGGAGCCCTTTGCTCAGTTCCGCCCATAAATCCAGAGGTATCTCTGCTCGGACTTCCAATTTGTGCTCCTTAGGGACGTAGTGGGCTACAAATGCGGTTTCAGAAATCCCACTCACAGGGCCGCTGATTATATAACCCTCGGTGGGGTGCAGATTTCCGCTGCTGGGATTGACCCTCAGAGACAAGGTGCGCAAACTGGTGGTTTGCCAGGCCGAGAGCGCGAGGCTGTCGTAGAAGAACTGAGAAATGGTGGCTTTGTCGAGCGGTTTCGTGGCGGGGAACTGCGAGAAGAGGTGGGGATATGGGGGATCATCGGTGGTGGTTTTGTCGGGCGGGAAGTGGAGAAGACTGATCTTCGGGGCGGTCTCATAGCGTCGAAAGGGATTGGGCTGGTTTGCCCAGTCGACGTCACGAGGGCCGCGGGGGTATTTGTTGAAGGATAGCTTTGTGTGCTCGTGGTATTTTATCACTGCCGACAACTTTTCCGGCAGAGTTGGGGTCGGAGTTTGGTGTTGTGGGGGTGCAGCGGAGGCCATGGTGGTCGTTTTGCGGGAAAATATGGCTTTGAGGAAAGCCATGGGTCTCAGAAAGATTGCACAGCGACGCGGTGGTAATGCAGACGCCGAGGTCGTTGCCATGGATGGGATTGGATTTCTAACACGGAATTTTAAAAGAGGCGTGCCATTGTATGTTAAATAGTAATTTTTTTAATTTGTATTTCAAGGTTTTTCAGTTCTAGAAACGTAGCCCACGTTACTTGCGATGGTGCGGTTGGGGTTGCAAGTTTGGCATAATTTCGGTGAGGCCGATGCTCTTTTCGGTTGTTGCAGGGTGTAGTTGCGGCCAAACATAAGCAACGATCCTTTTCTTTTGGGTTCCGCTTTTAGTTGATTTCATTCTTTGGTATCTTTTGAATTTAAAAACAGTTTTACTATTATTATTCTATTCTATTAGGAATCAAGTGAACTTTTCTTTTCAATTTCATATGTATCAAAAAATTGATGATCTCTTAATAATTCAACAAAAGAAACATGTGATCTTTTCAATTACATATGGATCAAAAAATTGATTATCTCTTAATAGTTCAACAAAAGAATATAACATGTTCTAAGCTTGTTCGTGGTGTCTTTATTCTAGGAAAGGCATACTAAAAACAAAATATGATAAGTACGTGACATGATAAAACTACTTTCCATTTAAAGCTAGGAAGTCATTTTAGTGTTTCTTATTTTAAAATAAGAAGTATATATCTGCATTGACTATATCTCTTTTTATAGATTCTTAAAAAAAAAATCATCTCGTAGGATACTCCGAAGCTTTTTTGATAATGAATCTGCTTCAGAGTTGAATTTCCTGTGCACATGCATAAATTTGATTCCATCAAATATTTTTTTAATCTCTTGATTTTATCTTTCCAGGTATTTAGATATAGCAGGTTCAAATTTGATTTGTCATTAATCCAGTCAATGGCCACCTTTGAATTTCCAACCACCATCATCTTGTTTATGGATAATTTAGAAGCAAAGTGTAAGAGACCCCATAATCCCAAGATTTATGCTTTCATATTGTTTCCTTTACCACCAACAAAATGAACTCTGAATAAGTGATCTCAGCTAATTTTAAGAAAAATACCAATGCCACAAAAATCATCAACAGTTGTGCCATCAAAGAACCCTATTGGAGTATCATCAAAGAAGATTGGATTGAGGATGTATTCAAATTTGTCAACTTTGGAAGCCCCAGTGTGTCCTTTAATTGAAAGAAGAATTTTAGTGACTATACTAGAATCCTATCTGCGCCAATTCTCAAATAATAATTTATTCTTGTACTTCCAAATGCCCCAAATCACCAGAAAGGGAATATGTCGCATATTTGGGTATTGAGTGAACCAGAGTAGCATATTATCTTCTAAAGAAGAAGAACTCCAAGCTTCTGGAATCTTCAGATAACTTAGGACATCTTTCCAAATGGATTGAGAAGTTTCACAATGCACAAAGATATGTGTGGTCGTCTCTTCATCTCTAAGACAGAGACTACATGTCGAAGGTCCAATTCCACCCATTTTCCTATAATTTGCATCAGTAAGAATACAATCCTTCAAACATAGCCACATAAAACAAATAATTTTAACTGGGATACTTACTTTCCAAATAGTCTTATACCACCATCTATTTTCATCCAAGAGGTTAATAAAAGAAATGGATTGATATGCTAAATTAGCAGTTACAGAACCCATAGCTCTGTTCCAAGCCAAACTATCTTATCACTCGAATCATTAAGAGAGATTCCACTGCTCCACAACATTAAAAGAAAGTTGTTCAATTATGTAGCCATCTTGTCTGACAAACCAAGGTGATTAGCCTCAAGCCATCCTTGTTTAGTACTGGCATCATATGAGAAAGTCGCATGTGCTAAAGAGAAGATTTGCAAATTGGTAAGATGTTGCATTGAAGGACCTGAGAGTCTGAAAGATGCATTACCTCCGATGAAAGGATCCAACCCAAGGATGACATGTTTACCACATCCAATCGACCAAGTCAACCACTGCTTAATGATAGGCATAGAATGCATGAAATTTTTCTAGATAATAGAGGCTACCAGGAACTTACAATCTTCTTTGTGCAGCCAAGAAGTCAGGTCGATACCTTTAAGATATATCTTTTTTAGTACCAAATTCCACAATCCTTTATCGGATAGACCTCTCCAGCATGACTTGGCAGCCAAGGACTGGGCGAACCAATATATATTTCAAATACCCCATCCACCATTTTCCTTTGGTCTAGCAATGTTTTGTTATTTAATTAAGTGGAATCCTGTGTTTTTTCTAGCTCCTCTCCAAAAGAAATTTGCAATGAGTTGTTGGATCTTATGGAGGATGGAGGAAGGAATCTTGACTAGACTAAGCCAATACACAGGGAGGCTTTGTAACACAGATTTAGCTAAAATAAGCCTGCCTCCCAAAGAGAGCCAACAAAAAGACCAATTTCCAATCCTCTTATCAACCTTTTAAATCATCCATTTCCAATCTGCCACTCTGTAGTTGTTAGGTTTTAAATAAAATCCCAAGTATTTCATACCTTTGTCAATACTAATAAATTGTATATTGAATGTTGCCTGCAACCTTTGCTCCAGACTGGGATCTATATTTTGTGCAAGGAAGCATGACTTATGGCAATTAACATCCATACCAGAGGCAAGACGATAATTTCTCAAAATAGATTGAAACTCCATCCAATCCTCAAATTTACCAATGCCTAAAATGAGAACATCGTCAACAAAGAAAAGATATGAGATGATAGTCTCGGAAGCAACTTTGAAGCCATGAAAAGACCCTACTTCCACAACCTTCTTCAATAATTTGCTAAAACACTCGACAACCAAAAGGAACAACAAAGGGGAGAGAGGACAACCCTGTCGTAAACCTCGATAACTCTTAAAGAATTCAGTAGGGGAGCCATTTATTAAAATTGCCATGTTAATAGAAGTTACACATGCCATAATCCATTGGGTAACCTCCCATTTTAATCCAATATGAATTAACAACAACCGTAGAAATTGTCAACTCACTTGGTCATATGCCTTCTTTAAGTCCAACTTGAGAATAATTGAGCTTAACTTCTTAGACTTAACAGTGTGTAAACACTCTTGAGCTATCCCCACAACATCATAGATCAATATATCTTTAAGGAAGCCAAATTGTTCGAAGGATATACTTGATGCCAACTTGTCTTTCAGTCGGGAGGCAATGATTTTAGAGATAAATTTATTACAAAGTTACAGAGGGTTATAGGCCTAAAATCATGAAAGGATTCTGGCTTGCTCACCTTGGATCTAAGGGAAAAGAAGGGAGCATTGAGAGCTCCTGGCATATGACCAATACAACTGGATTCCTCAACTGCCTTGTGAAGATCCTCCCCCAAAATGTCAAAGAAATTCTGGAAGAGTTCATGTGTCCACCCATCCGGGCCAGGGATTTTATCCTTAGGCATTCTACTAACAATTTCCTTAACTTCCTCTAAAATGACAGATTTTCCAATCTCGTCGCTTTCTGCATCATTAAAAAACCTAGGCACATCCTTGAGTACTTTGATCTGATTACATGTATCCTCTGCCTCTATCGTACTGAATTGGGATTTGAAATGTTTAAATGCAATCTCCTTAATATCATTTTCTGAATATTTGTAGCATCCTTCATCATCAGTTATATCCCAGATAGTGTTTTGGCATCTTCTTTGGGAAGCAAATTTATGAAAAAAAATCGTGTTCTTGTCACCCTTATTGATCCATATTGCTCGACTTCTGAACCTCCAAGTGGATTCTTCTGTTGCTAGTATTTTATCCTTCCTTTGTTTGAGGGACCTGAGTAGATTAAGATCTTCCTGCACGAACCCCTGTGACGGACAATTCTCAAAAATCTCTGACATTTTTTGTTCAATGCTAAGAAGTTCTGAGTGAATTTTTTTTTTTTGTTTGTCTGCCAAAGGACGACTGATTTCTTTAAGTTCCTTAATTTTGTGCACAATAGATGGATAGAAGAAATATCTGACCAATTTTCCATAGTTTGCCAAGTGTTCCTAACAAGAGAAGAAAACCTCGGATCAGATATCTAGGTGCTATTGAATTTAAAGGGAGGGTCAAATTTATGGGAAGACTTCTCAAGTTGTAAGCAGATCAGATTATGATCCGATATGGTGGAGTTTATGATCCAGGATCTAGTTTTACTATGACTGCCAAATAGGGTTTCATCAATAAGAAACCGGTCCAATGTTTTTGAGATACAAGTTGTTCCAGCTCTGCCATTTATCCAAGTAGGAGCCAATTGAGTCGATTGGATATCCACTAATCCAGTAGTTTGTAGAATATTTGAAAAGTAATATGCAAGAGGGTCACTCCTATCCAAGTTTCTCCACACCTCCCGGAATGAAAGAGTGAAATTAAGGTCGCCTCCAACTATAATGCCCTCTTCGCTCAGTAAACCAGAGTCTAAAATGGGTTGCCAGAAACTTTCCCTTTCTTTATATGGTGCATAATAGTTGAGGAGTTTCATCTTTTCAGTAGATTGCTTGAATCTTCCCTCCAGAAAAATACTTGCATTGGTGCCAAATGCACATAACTCAACATAAGCTAGGTTCCACCCAGTCAATAATCCACTCGAACGTCCATTTGGATCCAGAGCTACAACGTTCCACATCGAAAGACATTGAAGAAAAAAACTTTTAGCCTTTTCTCCATCCACCAAGGTTTCATGAAGGAAGACAATATCTGGGTTAACCTGTTTCAGAAGTAATTTGAGGGATGCAATTTTTGTGGGTCCCCCAAACCCACGGAGGTTGAAGGAAAGAATAATCAGAAGGGAATGACATAGGGCGGATGGCTTGCTCTAAGGGTCGGGATGGGAACCCTATCGGAAATAGGGTTCAAGGATTCAAGGAGAAAAGGTTCTTGAGAACTGTCTAGTTCTAAAACAATGGGGGACAACGCTCCAAAATGTGCCAGACCACCTTCAATAGCCCTGGGAGGTTTCTTTGGGATACGGGGCCGAGACTTTTTCCTGATAGTCACATTGGAATGATCTGTATTGGAGGAAGGCTTAGTAGTAATGTTGGAAATAGAAAGAAGTGAGTGCGATAAGGCTTTGACAACCTTGGTCTTAAGGTTAAGAGAGCAATTTAACAGAGTCTCATTAAGACAAATATCTCCACCTAAGGGAAAAACAGGACAATCCGAGGCTATACAATCACCACCAGAGGGAACACTGGGAGCTTCTGAAACCACAAGAGTAGGGGAAGAGCCTGAAATTCCAGTTCTAGACAGTCCCAAACCTCTAGAAATTAACTTACCAAAACCCACATGAATGGCAAGGACGTCAACCATCGAAACACAGCCCGAGGGGGAGAGACGTTGTGTATCACCAGGAGAGCACAGAGGAGTGTTTACAGAACCCAAACCCTTAGAATTTAAGCCAGGACGAACACCTGAAACATCAAACTTCTTCATAAGACGGTCCCAAAAGTCTTTGAAGATCTCAAGAACCCAACTTTCATTATTTCTTAAATAATCAAACTCATTGGAGGAGATATGATTAAAGAAGGATGGGAATCATGATAAGATGGTTTGGCATGTTGACACACATTCTTACTTCGTGTATTAATCTTAAAATGAGAGGAAGTACCCAGAGGTCCAAAAATAATAAAATAATAATAATATTTTTAGTCTCTTTTCTAATAAGAATTTTAGTTTTCGCCTCGAAGTCGAATAGTGTTGATAGCCTATTATTTTATATGTTTTTAAAAAAGTTTTCCAATGTTGTGTACAATTATTTATTAATTTCTTTTTTTTAAATTAAAAATCCTTTATGAATTTTAAAAATTTATATTCACATTTTTTATTGATCTACCACATAGGCCAATATTTTTTCCTTATTTGTTGGACATCAAATTGGTTTTAAAAATGCATAAAACTAAATTACACTATTCATCCAAAGGATTGGTTGAAATGATGCATGTTCTCTCACCCTCACATGTCTCTATGTACATTAATAACACTGAGCTCCCTGCATTTAATAGATGTTGGAATGATCAGTCTGTCACTGCAGTCAATGGATTCAATCTTTCACGACAGTCAATAGTTTGTCACTACAATTGATGGCTTGTCGTGGCCATTTGCATGCCCATCTACAAATCCAAATCACAATGGACCTAAAAATCAAAGCCCAATAGATCCGAAAACCACTCTTATCTATTGTTTGAGTCGACTTTGTTTTATCCTTCGCATTAAACTATTGTTACTAAGGCTAACACGACTATGTTGTGGCGGTGGTTGCTATGTATACATATCACCTTGCATATGAATTAACCCACTACTTCTTAGCTTATGGTTCTATAGTGTTGTTCTATGTATTGATACTTGCACAAGATTCTTCATGGCCTTGGTTGGAGGAAGAAGATACCTAAGCAGCCTCCAACCTAGGTTTCTTCAATAGTAACCATGGTATTTAGCTTTCATCCCTATGCAAACACAAATCATTGGTCTTTCTAATCATAAGAGCTCAACAAAGCCAAGTAAATTATCTCGGAATGACATAAGATGTATTCAAATATAAAAACGTTTAAAGGAGAATAGGATAGAAATTGTTGAATGTTCACATCACTTCAGTGAGAAGCTTATAGGTATTCACGACAGTTCAATTCCACCTATGAATGGATATTCATATTAGACATTTAACATGATAGTGTTCAAAATAGGGTGACTATAAATAACATGAATTTCATAGAGTAATTTTTTCTTGCTTGCTAGATCACAACTATTTCCCTTTGAAGGTTTCAACATGAGCCAACATTAGTTATAATCGGTGAAGAAATATTATATAAAGTTCTACCTTATGAGCTCAAACCGTTGACCAACAAAATTCTTATAAATTTGGAGGTATAAATCTTGCTTGAGTGTTTTAATTAATTATCTACTTTTGCATTTAGAATCTCTAGTACTGTGGAGAATATGCCCATGGGCATTTAGAAACTATAAATTAATCACTATACATGATCTAAACTATTCATCTATTGAGATATTAAATAGGGAGAAATATATAGTCTACCTATTATAATCACTCACTTGTTTTGGCCTCATGTACCAATTAGGGTCCATAGTAGTTTTTGGTAAGAGATGTATACTTGACAAAATGGGAAACACACATACATAACATGATTCAAGAGTATGGATCAAATTGGGCATCTAATATATCTTTACATATTTGAGAGAATTCAAACAATAAGTTTTGTAGTCAAATTTGTAGAAGGTGATAAAAAAACCTAACATTGTTGAGGCAATTTTCTGGATGTGATGTGCCATTTAGACAATCGCAAACAAACATTACCAGTTTCAAATAATCATAGCCACGACTCTCTTTACTCAACATACAAGTGTCGCATCTTTGTTCTTTGCTCGGGTCAACCTACCATTTTATCTCAAAACCTTGCATTAGGAATGTCTTATTATTAAACCCCTGAATTAGCTAGAGAACCTTATCCTTGATTGGTAGTTGAAGATGCATTTTACAGACGTATGTCCCCTCAAGTCTATATCTTCATTGAAACCGTAGTACCAAAGATTTCCACATAAACTTAATTGCAAAAAGGAAATAACAAAACCCAGAAAGATTGATAATGTCATAGAAACAGACATTACACGTGAAAATTTGAAGAAAGGGGAATAAATTTGTGTACAACCCTCTAAATAACACACACATAAGAGATTTGAATTCAAACAAGAATCAAATTTTAAATTGGAAAGAGAAGTCCCACTCACTACAAGAACAACACCTTCTAGCTGAGGTTTTTGTGAAGGTTTTTAGTGTAACAAAATTTGGCAAAATTTAAAAAAAAAACTCCATTACAACCTCCTATATTGGCTATGGAGGTTTTAGTGGATGTTCTATATAACTGAAAAAATTTGGGCAGGTGAAGGTTTTTTTTTTTGTTTATATGTTTCTTGTTACAATGAACCGATGCATATTGAAACAACGCACCGGTACATTAATATAATCAAATGCACCTGTACATTAATATAATAAAAACGCCCCAGACTTGAATATGATAAAAAACACCCGGGTGCATTTATAACTAAGATGCATTGGTTCCCCCTTTTTCGTCGTATGCATAGTACCGATGCTCTTATAATTACTATGCATCGATTCTGCGTTCTTCTCTTATGATGCACTAGTGCACTTTAGTATTTTTTCCGCCCCGATGCAATCAAGTTATAGATAGCACCAGTGCACTTTAGGATTAGTGCATGTCGGTGCAGTTACATTATAGTTAGCCTCGATGCAATAATGTTATTTGGAGACCCGATGCATTTAATATAGAATGTGCCATGGTGCCTCTGTAATTAGTACGTATCGATATGTCGATATCATTATTTTTAGTATGCACTTGTGTGTATAATATAGTAAAGGTACGAGTGTATAAATAATATTTAGTTGAATGATGCGTATAATAAACATAACTCATCGATACGGTAAAAATTTTAGCACACCAGTTAATATTTCAAACATGAGCACTGTACAATTTTGAAACGATAAATATTATTGTACGTTATATCGTTTATGGAACGGTGCATTTTCTCAATAGTACATGTCAATGCGTTATTTCAATTAATATGTACTGGTACGTATGACTCCTCAAAACACAACGATGTCTATATTATGGCTCTAGTGAGTTCAAAAGAATACAATGCATTGATATGTATATATTTTAATTCATTGTTTTTTGACAAATTTTTAATTAATTATTTCAAAATCAAATATTTTTTTTAAATGATATTGTAAATTATATTTATGTTATTGCATTAATGTGTTATCCAACCAATTAAAGATCTGTTATTTGTATCAATGTAAATCATCCACATATTATTTATTCATGAATGCAACATTTTATAACATTCGACAATGCAATGAAATCATAAACTCATTTTATTATGTATGAATAAGAGACTTGTTATCGCTCAGTTTGTAGGATAGGTTTAGTAGCTTGCAGGCAAGAGTCAAACTGGTGTAACAGGAGCTTCCCCACCCACTATCACCTCGATGGGGAGCTCTTTCTATTCAGGGTGGCTAATCCCAAGGGAGACGTCCCTAGGTAATCTGGGGTTTTGAAAGGCTAAGGTTAAGAGGGATCAAGGTAAGTTTTTCCTTTCACAGATTATCGCCAAAGAAGATAGTAAAAAAGAAGGTATTCCACAGAATAGGCACCTGTTTGCGAGACAAGGCAATAATAAAGCTAAAACATGTCACAGTGGTTAGTACTTCATAAATTAATGACTATCTTTAATATATATGAGCATAAATAAATGTAATTATTGACGAAGTCAATGATTGCAATAAAGACAATGGCTTATGATATTACTTCTTCAATAAATACAAAATGATACTTGCATTCAATGTACAAAATCAATCCTTGTATTATCACAACGCATTAAATGTGCTCATACATATATATATATATATATATATATATATATATATTGTTGCTGTGTCACTATACTACTAAGGGTGACGTCAGCCCTATTCTAGGTTAGTTTTGGTAAATATTGAGGTGAACGTTTTGCTTATTAGGTCAATGAAGATACTCAACACTTCAATATCTATCAACAGATGACTTAGCCACAACTTTAATACCAAGCAAAAGTTTATAAGAGGCAAGACGTCATCTTAGGGTTAGGGTTAGTAGGTCGCTAAGGTTAGTTAGGGTTTCAATTTAAGAGTTTTGAGAAGGTTGTTTTAACACTGTAGACTCAATGTTGCAATTCTAGACTAGTGCCTTGGGTATTATGGAGTCAAGGAGTGAGACTAAAGGCTTGGAAGGATCTAAATCTAAGGACGGGAGAGTTAGGCTTAATGGTGCTGCAATAGCAGGGCCATGAAGTCAAAACCCTAAGGGGAGAAGGCTCATTCCGGTGTAGCTTAAGCTAGGCCTCATGCTCCTCCCTCTTTCCTTAAAAATCCTTGGCAAAAACGACTAACTTCAAAACATAAATCTAGGGCTGAAAAGTGTTGCAAAGACAAGGCCTTTCAAACCCTAAAGGTCAAAACCCTAAGTGTAAACTCAATTAGGCCTAGGACGTCTTCCTTCTTCAATTTATGTTTCAAAACTAACTCAGAAAAAGGGGAACTAGTGTAGCAACGGTTAGGCTATGTTCTCCTTTTTCAATGGCTAAACAAGTCTTCTATCATGGGGACATGAAGCAGGGACCTACTTGTGTGCTTGCTCCCTAGGGTTTCAATGACTAAGCAAAATAATAACGAAGTAACCATAAATGTAAGAGATTTAACCTACAACCATTCAATCAAGAAGTTTTGCATGAAAAATACACTTACAAATCAATGAAGAGCTTATCAAACCCTAGTTGTAAATCTTCCAATGATAGAAAACACCATAAATATGCCAAGAATGATTCTCCACAAGTGTAGCGCCTCAACTCCAAGAGCAAATACCAAGACAAAAGACTAAAAATGATCCTCTCACAAGAGAGTGCGTTGTGTTATGTCTAAAATGAGGCTCAACGTCCTCAATTTATATCATCCAAATGACCTTTAATTACAAAAATAGGTCATTAAAACAGTCGACAAGGCTGACTTAACAATATTACATTATTTGTCACATTAAATGCTAAAAATGCCAAAAAATGAGCCAAAAGGGAGACGTCAGGCCCCTCTGAGGGAGACGTTGGCCCTTTTTGGGCAAGATCAGCATCCAAGAAGTAAAACATTGGCCCCTCTGGGGCTCCTGCAACCTGCCACACGTGCCAAATAATCCCAGCACACTGCCACATGCTCCAGAAAACGTCCAGCCTGCCCTGGGTGGCGTCCTGTCCATTAAAGCCATCATCTCATCTGCAGGGGTGATCCTCCCTAGGTCGATCTCTGCCAAAGTGTCCC
>ML778874.1:117479-151036 GCA_009831015.1 Picea engelmannii
TTTTGGTGCCCTAAACAGTGTTTTTTTTGGCTCACCACTATCAAACTGTAGACAGAGTCAGAGTTTGACGGCGTAATTTGTAGTTCTCGAAAAGACCCTTACAACGGGCTATCACGCGCCTAAAACAGAGATCGTATGCAAAAGTTACGACCCCAGGAAGTTAATGTACTAACTTACCCAAACGAGGCCCACACGACTTTTAGTGTTTCATCTCCTAGGGTTAGGTTTTTGGATGTCTATGGTTTTGGCATTCATGTTTATCATAAAAAAGGCCTTTAGAGCCTCATTGTAATGATCTTATTGCGAATGAGCGTAGCCATCGCATCTCTTCTCAGAGATAACATTGCCACCATTCTAGCGAGTCTTGCACTCTTTGTTTTTACAGTCTCTTTACAATTATTTCATTAATAGAAATCAATTATTGTTGTATTTCTCTATTTCTGGCAATATTCATGAGTATTACATTGTAATATCTCTGCTTTCATTTCATTCCAAAAAAAATCTGGATCAGTGGTATCAGAGTAGGTTGCTCTTGATCGTTTTTAAGTGCATGTCCCTAACGAGGTCCTAGTATATCCAGTTGGGTCTCAAGTTTGTCTCTCTTAACGAAAATCACTCTCACACACCCAAGAAACCCTTGATGGTGACAGAAAAGAAAATTGTGGAGCAGAAGATTCTATTAACCTGTTGCTTGAGCAAGCTCTCGCACGACAGAGGGCCGAAATGATGGAGAATTTTGCACACATCCTTCAACGCCTGTCGAGAGCAATAGGCACATCTTCATCAAGCGACCATTTTTGAGGAACCTCTCCCTTCAAGGTACAAGTTAATTTTGATATTCCCATATTTGAAGGTCAGATAGTTGCAGATGCCCTAGAAGAATGGTTAAATCTATTAGAAGGTTATTTCTCTGTTCAAAATTTTTTCGACATGGAAAAGATCACCTTCTCACTCCTCAAGGCTCTCCCCCATGTCAAACATTGGTGGGAAACTCACTGGGAGAAAAGTTCCACAGAGGAATGTAGAATATATGGGGCTGAGCCCACTTGGGATTTTTTTATGGATACGGTCAGAGAACAATACTATCATGTTGATAACTATGAAGAACAATACATGAGATGGACTGCGCTGCAACAAGAGAAGAGCCAAACAGTGTCGGAGTTCACAAATAATTTCCATACATTGTGCACCAAGATGGGTATCAAAGACTCTGAGTGACATCTAGTTCTGAAAAACCATGGGGCTCTGCATAGGTACATCTAAACCGAAATGGATTTTCTAAACATCTCATCATCGGGAGTTGCCTATCGATATGTTGTCAAAATAGAGCAGAAGTTTAGGCACTAGAACAAATGAGAATTCGGGTCTGCAAATCTGCAACAACCAAAGCACGGTAAAGGCAACCCTAACCAACAACCTCTAGAAAACTAGTCCAATACACAAGACAAAAAGGGTAAATTAAAGACAAAGAATGACACTGGGAAGTGGTGTGACTTCCACAAAATCCTCTGGAACAACACTGATGAATGTCACTCAAAACAATCATCGGTGGACGAGGTCAAAGACACGGAGCCGAACCCTGATTCAGAATCTGATCCAGAAAATATTGAAACATACAGATCATCAACATAGACCCCACTGCTACTATTGCAACCACAACAATTTAGCTAAAAGAACTAGTAGATCCTTAAGAAGGGGAGCGCCTCTTCCATTCACAGATGTGGGTGAGGGGGACCCCATTGCATTTCATTATTGATAACAACAGCCAGAAGAACCTCATTTCAACTAAGGTCGTCAAACAGTTGGGGTTGTTGACAACACCACACTCGCAACCATACAACATCGGGTGGCTTCACCAGGGACAAGATCTTCGCGTCAACCAGCAGTGTCACCTGTCCTATGGCATCCATCCCTTCAAGGATGAGGTAGTGTGTGATATTTCCCCTCTTGATTTTTGTGATGTTGTTTTGGGCCAACGATATATGTGGAAACGTCATGATGTCTATGATTCTAGAACCAGTAGTGTCATTATTATTCTGGGAGGTCAGCTCTACATGATACCAGAGGTAGTTTCGACTACTTCTCCACCAAAAAAACATCGCAAGGTAATATCTCATACTGCAAAATTCATCCTTTTCATAGTCTGTTCAAAGGATGCACATAAGACCACTACAACCACTGCAGCCTCAACACCTTCTATCCAACAAAAACAGATTGTCGAAGAGACAGGAGATATTGTTTCTTTATCTATAATGGTGCCTACACAATGTCCCATCCAACCCAAAGACAATAGGTTGGTGGAACAGATTCAACCCCTCCAACAACAAGTTTGTGACAGTCTTCCACAAGCCAAGAAGCACAACTTCTCCATTAAGGCACACAGCTCACCAAGCGTCAGATTCAAAAAATACTTTCCCCTCTTCCCTCGTCACTCAACGCAATGGAGACCATTGCTTCCTAAGGGGGGAGGATTGATCCAGGTGGATATTGGTGGCCACCCACCTGTTCCAACCGGCTCCTCTTTTCATTTTTTAGTGCAACACGTTCTTCTGCACTTCTTTGTAATTGTGGGTTCTACACTTCTGGGGTTGTCTAAAGCCCTACGCATCTTCTAGGTGGATACTAGTGGCCTCCCATCTAATCCAACTGGCTTATTTTGTATGTTTTCATGTCAGCACATCTTGATGTACTTCTAGGGTCGTTTTGGGGCACTAAACAGTGTTTTTTGGCTCACCACAGTCAAATTGTAGACGAATTCAGAGTTTGACGGTCTAATGTGTAGTTCTCGAAAATACCTTTCCAACAAGCTATCACACGCCTAAAACAAAGATCGTATGCAAAAGTTACGACCCCGATAAGTTAATGTACTAACTTACCCAAACAGGACCCACATGACTTTTGGCGTTTCATCTCCTAGGGTTAGGTTTTTGGATGTCTAGGGTTTTGGCATTCATTTTTATCATAAAAAGGCCTTCAGATCCTCATTATAATGATATTCTTGTGAATGAGCGTAACCGTCACATCTCTTCTCAGAGATAAAGTTGCCACCATTCTAGCGAGACTTGCACTCTGTGTTTTTACAGTCTCTTTACAATTCTTTCATTAATAGAAATCAAGTATTGTTGTATTTCTCTGTTTCTAGAAATATTCTTGAGTATTGCATTGTAATATCTTTGCTTTCATTTCGTTCCAAAAATAATCCGGATCACAAGTACAGAATTGACTCCTAGTACGAGTTACCACCCATAGACAGATGGCCAAACAGAGATAGTGAACAAGTGGCTAGAAGGGTATTTGTGTAACTACGTGAATGGGAAACAAAATACATGGGTTAAGTGGTTGCACTTGGGTGAGAATTGCTATAACACCACTCATCATATGTCCATTGGGATGTTACCATTTAGAGCATTATATGGATATGATGCTCTATCCTTTGTAGACTTGGCGTTTGGGGATAACAGGGCCCCCAAGGCCAAAGATTGGATTCAAAAGATCCAAGACATTCTTAAGGCTCTTAAGGATAACTTGCAGATTGCCTAGAACCAACATAAGATCTATCCAAATAGGCACAGGGTAGAGCTCACCTTTGAGGTAGGGGACTTGGTGTTTCTCAGGCTGCAACCATATAGACAGTCTTCTCTGAAGAAGAGCGGTGTAGAAAAACTTAAGGCACAGTTTTACAAGCCTTATAGGGTGACCAAGAGAGTTGGTGAAGTGGCTTATGATCTGGAGTTGCCAGAAGGGAGTAAGATCCATAACATGTTTTATGTCTCATGTCTCAAAAAGGCATTGGGACAACACATCACGAATTCAACATAACTTCCTCCATTAGATGAGGAGGGGCAAATAGAACTAGTTCTCGAGGAAGTATTGGAGGTTCAAGAAAAGAAGCTTCGGAACAGGGTAATCAGGGAATATCTGGTTATATGGAGAGAGTTGCCCGCAAAAGATGCCACTTCGAAAAGTGAACAAATTTTGCAGCATCTGAATCTACAATTGCTTGGGGACAAACAATCTTGGGAAGGGAGGACTGATATGTCCCTTTCTGAATGATCATGGGACTTGGATGCAATAGCCTAGATGATTACCGTAGGCTATAGTCCGTAAGAAGGGAATTAATTAATTATTTAATGTCCTAAGGGGAAAAGTACCTAACAAATTGACATTAGAAAATTAAAAAGAGGGGAAAAGGGGCAAAATGCCTAAAGTGACTTAGGAAGAATATGAAACACCACTTTAATTGATTAAAAGGTAAAAGGGTCGCAAAAGAGTCAACGGGTAAATAAAAGGGAAAAAGGAGGGCGCCCTCTCACATTCTGGATTGGTATTTGCTAATTTCTCATTGAGAGAGATCATTGTGGCTTGGGAACTCTTGGGACGAAAACCCTAGGAGATAATTTCAAAGATTGGTTTCAGTGGTGCAACATATCCACCCTAGCTAGTCATCCAGGGAAGAGATCACACTGGTTTATTCATTGTACTTCAGTGGTGGATTAGATTTCTAATTGGTGGCTGAGATTTCTTGGTGGCGGTTGAGTTTCACTCTTAATGACTGAGTATTTGCTTATGTGGTCGAGTATTTGTTGGTGTGGATCAAATTATTCATTGAGGGGAGGTTACTCCTTTAAGCCGAGTGATTTACTTCTGAGTGAGGGGTGTGTAAAGTGGTGGAGGCCCAATTTTATACACCAGGAGGTCGAGTGTTAGCTTTTGAGCATTTTCCTGGGTAGCTGGGCGAGTTGCATACAAGATGAGAGCTTTCTCTTGGAAATATATTACAGGAGGGCGATTTCATCAGGGACTGGTTCGTGCCTCCCTCTGTGATACGAAATACTCATAAAAAAGGGAGTGATTTCTGGTGTGGATTGATCCCCACAGTACTGGGCACTATTTCTCCAAGTGTGGGTCGATTTTACATTGACATTATGGCTGAGTTAAGGTACAAAGATTCATTGTATCAATAGTGGTTGAATCCTCTACAAATATGAAAGCATACTCAAGTAATAGCTCTATCCTTGGGGTATATGCTAAGTCCCCTTGTGGGTGAATTCGATGGAAAGTTCAACCCTTACTCTGAAATTGCCATCAGACTCTTGTAAGTTATTAACAACTGCTATTATTGTTATTCCTGAGAAATAAAATAATTATATCTCTGTTGTCTTATATCAGAATATCAGTTTGTAACTCTGTGATTCTTATGCTTCTTGTTACATAAATTATATTGAGGAAAAAGGGAAGTTTGGGGTGTTTTGTACTACATATAAAATTGCTTATAACAGTCACAGACCCACTGCTAATTACCGTCCTCATAAATTGAGGGTTAACCACAAACAAAACAAAGTAAGAAACCATCATAGTCTAACTTGAGGGTTGAGCTTTAGCACTCAATAAATCACATGTGACAGATATAACCACAACAACCAACTCTTTAACAAAATATTTACACAATAGTCTGAGTAAAGTGCTATTTTTCTTAAGAGGAATATTACATGCACTGATCTGACATTTAATTGATAACACACTGGGGTGGTGTGTAAGTAATAACGCATCGTAAGATAGCTACATTTGCATAATGCAAATGCAAACATTGTATTTCAAGTTTGCAAAGGTTTTCCTTTGCAAAGATAATAACAAAGGTCAGTCTTCGGTGCTTATCTCAATTAAACGCACTGGTGCGTTTTGTTTATAAATACGCACCGGTGCGTTTTCAAATGATAAAGCACAGCAGTGGGGGATAAAGGGAAGGGGATACAGTGAGTGAGAGAGGGAGGGGGAGAGATGAGTTGATGAAAGAGAGAGGGGGGTGGGGGGATATAGAGAAAGAAGGGGAGGGAAGGAGGAAGAGAGTGAGAGAGGGGCTAAGCATCAAATTCACATTTTCTATGTTCGAAGAGGATATTTTCAGGGATCGAGTAACATTTTCAGATTTTGTAAAGCTAGATTAAGAATTCTTGTATAGATGGGCGGAAAAAAACAATGATATTGTAGAAAAAAGCAATGAGTTTTTATGTGTGTCATCAAGTTGTAAAAATTATTCAAAGTTATTTTTGAAGTTAGATTGTTCTATGCTACCTAAGATGACATTTTTTTGTTCAAATGTAGGAAAAAAAGAATTATAACATCAAATGGACAATTCTTCAGATTCCAGCGTTGCCTCATTATATATCTTTGGAACTCCTTCAAGTTCTCTCATGCCAATTGCAGTACGTCTAAATTTTATTGATAATTCAATTATCTCCTTGAATTTATGTTATGTATGCAAGTGCAGTTTAATAATTGTTCGTTGAATTTTGCAAGAACAAGATTCAAGATCGAGTTCAGATGCTCAAGATATTCCTGTGGTCTCAAAATTCTGCAAGCTCTTATGAGGAGAAAGATATCGCAAACATATGTTTGATGAAAATGGACAACTTCTTTACCCTACCAATCCTAACATGCCAGCTTACAACAACCATCCCGGGTCAACGGTATTACACYGTGAATTTGATCTCTTTTATGTAGACAACCCCGTAGGGCGTAAGAAAAAGATGTTTGAGTAATTGTATTTTTGGATTTTCAATGGAACTAATGTAAATGTATTTGTTAATTCGATATTTGTTTTATAAAAGGGTTGGTTTCGTGTTTATTATTGGGAAGAAAATCTCCATGCTTCTAATAAGTGTTTGGTATAATGTTTGAACATATTAAAAGCATTGTGTTACTAATATTATCAATGTAATGTTCAATATTTTTACAATAAGGATCCTGATGACAAGCGACCTATCTACCATCTACTGTTACACCCCACTACAATGTCAAGTTGCAAGCTTGCTTCTAAACAAAAAGAGCTCGGAGAGGAAGCATACTGAGAATGGTTGAAACAACCACCTATTCAATTCCCATTATGTCCCAAGTCACCAATTCAAAACCTCGACAATAACACTAGTTCTTCACATGTTGGGGATGAAAGAAATAATATAAAGATTGGTATGGGTGATTTTTGCTGGATACCCAGGCCATGGAGGGAATGTTGTTAGATGCATTCCAACAAAATGAACTAGGGAATGACGCTGATGTCGTAGATAACTTCTACGAAAACCTGAAATCTGCTTCCACCACCCCTATATTTGGTCCAGTACAAGAGTCTGCAAGGTCTACCCAGTTAGGGACAACAATGTTACTGTACAACTTGAAAGCAATGTATGGTATGTCAGACGTGCGTTTCATGGCACTTTTGAGGTAACTAACCATTAACTCCCATAATTTTTTAAAGAATATTGTCACACAATGAAGGAAGAAAAGGGTTGATTTTATTAATGCTTAATGATAGTGTAAATTTCTATTGCCCACTAATTGCAGGTTATTAAAAAATAAGGTATTTTCGAGTGATAATCGTTTTCCTGATAGCTGGGCAAAGACAAAACAAATGCTAAAAATGTTGGTTGTTGAGTACATATCATACCATGCATGTCTGAATGATTATATTCTATACAGAAATGAATATGCGGACAAAGACATATGTCTAGAATGTGGGCATGACATGTACCATAAATAGAAAAACAAGGGTAAGACAAATGGTCCTCCTCATAAGATATCGAGGCACATGCCTATAATTCCAAGGATTCAAAGTCTCTTTTGTTGCAAACAATTAGCCATGTTACAGGGGTGGTATGCCTCACATAGAAGTGAGTCGGGAGTTATGCGAATCCCAACAAATTCAATGCTTGACAAGGAAATTACCACGAGTTTTATGGACTTGCAAGTCCATCTTCTAATTCACCTACCTAATGAGGTTGAATTATCTGGGGTGATCTCATGTCGTTGGATGTTCTTCTTAGAGAGGCACATGAAAAAATTGAAGGGGTTTGTTCGATAAAGGGAAAAATTGAAGGGCTTTGTGCAATAGGGGTACATAGTATACGAGTCGTTCTATTATGCCAATGAGTACATCAATCAAATTGAAAACATAGAAGGGGTAGTCATTTGGGACGACCATAAAGATGAGGACAAAAGGGAAGGGGAGCTACTCCAAACAAATGGAAAAAGGCACTTGATAAAGAGTAAGTCAATTATATTTTGTCAATTTAGTACAGAGAAATTATTTACATTGAAACTGATAATATATTTTTCATCCCATGCTATTTGTTTTGAATTATTTTCTACATCAATGAATTTAGAAATTTTGATGCCATCAATAAATTCGTTCTTTAAGTTGATAATATATATTTAATCGCATGCTATTTGTTTTGAATTTTTGTACACATCAGTGAATTTTGAAATGGATTCCATCAATAAATTCGTTCTTTACAATGTGGAGTCAATGCGACCATGGGTCGTGTTGTATGAAGAGAAAATAATGAAATGGGGCAGTGACAAGAAAACATTTAGACGATTGAATGGTAGAAGCATGCCTTATCCTGATCATTTAAAAGAAAATATGCCAAAAATACGTCCCAACAGTTGGGTGGCTGACCAGATATAAGAGAAATATGCAGTGTCCAGACGTAACCCACATGGAGAATATCTAGATGAACTAAACATAGGGACCGGGTGCAACAACTATGTAATAACCTCTCTGAGTACCACATTCTATTTACAATATTACACATTTGAATTGTAACATGTATTATGTTTTTATTAATGCTTCGGTTATTAGGTACATATGACACCGCCCTTTGTTCTCATTTTTACAGGTGCATTTCTTCCCATCTATGTGGGCATATGGACATCATTTTCACACTGAGTATGCTTATGAAGGCCACATCACACAAGATTGTGGAGTGGAGGTTGAGTTTGACCAATCTAGTCATGCTAGGCACAGTGATGAAAACCTGATAGAGGGGAAGTTAGGTTACATTGGAAAGATACAAGAGATCATGCAAGTGGACTTCTCATCGTTTCAATGTGTTATTTTTTGTTGCAAGTGGTGGGACACCTTCGACCAAAGAAATGTAAAGGAAGATCGTGATAGTGGGATAATTTGTATTAACTCTAAAAAAATGTGGGTTGAAGGCAAGGAGCCTTATGTTTTCTCAAAACATTGCAACCAAGTGTTTTTTTACCCAAATGTGTTGGATGGGGATTGGTGGTTCGTATTGAGACATGATCCGAGATCTAAACATCTTTTTTAGAACAACAATGTTACAATGCCAAGCGAGGAAAATAATCAGGGTGATGGAAACGAAGATTGATTTCATGTAAATGATTTGTTTGGACATTTATATTGTGGATGTGTCATTTTATTATGGGTATCTATAATGGACAATTATGTTTTTTTTTCCTTCATTTTATAATTATGTTGGACATGAAAAGTTAACAACCATTTACAACCACCATATTGAAAATACATTAAATAGACGTACAAGCATAAGATTTGGTTTTGACATATTTTTATTGTCACATTTATTGTTTATTATAACAAATTTATGTTGTATTGTATTAAAATATGTTTATGTTAACCTTTGAATTACTAAGCATTAATTGAGATATCACAAAGTTGGTGGCGTACAATAGTGAATATTTATTTTAAATTATGTTTTATTTAACGAAAAATGAATATATTAAAAAATATTCGAACCTCAAAATTTTTATTGTTTGAGAAAATAAAAAATCAAATAAATATATACTTACTTTGATGGAACTTCTAAGGACAATTCCAACAAAATAACTTCGTACAACATCTACAATACTTGTGGTGTCTTGGGCATTACCAACTTTGATGGCATTTCCCACCTTAACTAGTGCAACTATCATGGCCTTCACCTATTCCACTACATCCTTTACTTTTTTAATCATATAAACTTATATTAATAATTCTTTTCGCATTCTCCTTGAAACAAATGTCAATTTAGGACGGACATGGAAATTCTAAAAGAGTCTTTTTCTATAGCCCAGTAATAAAGAAAATTTTAATGATCCATACTTCTCTAAAAGTATAGAATCCTTTGTCAATTTTATTAATTCTTAAAATACTAATTATAAAATGTTGGGTAATATAATTTTTCAATGAAAGATTCATAAACTCTGTATTAGAGTATAACATTGTGAAACCATTTCATCGAAAGTGTATAGATCAAAATGTATTATTATTCTCTATATTTATTATTTTAAATTTAATTGAATAAATTTTATATATTATAATAGTTGGATAATATATATTAATAAAATCTTTGGAAAATTTAAATATTAATAGTATATAATCATTGTTATTTTAGTAAATAATTATATTATAACTTTGTCTTGTAATATTTGAATAATAAAAACTTAAAAAATAACATTATTATTACATCATCAACATTATTATTAGTGAATACTTATGTTATAATGTTATACTGTTATAATGTTATTAGTTATAAAATACACATCCTCCTAGACAACCAAGTGATAAAATACACATCGTCCTTTGTGGGATCATACCACGCATTTGGACCAACCTTGAACCCCTATCTCCCATGATCCCATTGACATATCAATTACTGTAACAATGCAGAGTTCCTCCTAAGGGATATTCCCTCCTGATAAAACTTTTGGAGGCCAATATCCATCAAAATTTCATGAGTATGTTGTGAAATAGGGTGAGGGTAAGCCTCCTTATCCCTCTCTCTGGCCTCCCACTCACACACAAAAGCATATGTCTCGACTCGTTGCCGCCCTGCCTCCTCTTGCTCTTGTCATCATCGTCTTTGATTCACATACAAATATTGTTAGGCACATATGTAAAACTAAAATAAATTTAAATTATAAAACAAATATATACGTAAATGACGTGTATTTAAAAAAATCCATTTTTTTTTGTAACGAAATCTTTAAAATAAACTGGTGCGCCTCCAATAGTTCATACGCCTTGCGGTCGGTGCGTTATCTCAAAACAACAACACTACTAAGCGGTGTGTCCCATAGGACTATTTGCACCGACGAAGTGCTTTTATGAGTACCAATTCATCCCGTTAACAAAGACGCACCACAACGCTCAAATTTATAGTGCACAAATCCACGGTGCCCTTTGTTAAATAGAATGCATCGGTGCGCCATGTCTACCAAAGCACCGACATGTTGTCTACCAGTGATGTTGTCTTTACGATACCAATACGTTTGGTGAACCGATGGGCACCACTAAGTTAAAATTCATTATCACAATTGAAGTGGTGCGATGAGTTACTATTAACGCACCAACACCACCGTGATAATGGAGCACCAATGTTTTGTACATCGATGCACTATAAAGGATAGAGCACCAGAAACGAGGCGTCCAATGAGATGCCCCACTATGAAAATTCGGGAAATATATGTCCAGATGCATTTCTATATACAGTATTGGTGCGTTGGATTACAATGGTTGTACCGCTATGTTAAATTTTATAAATCGTTATGTTAGTGGTGTCATTAGTTAAGTGAAGTGTATTGGTGGGTAATGTTAAACGACACCAATGTGATTTATTCAGTGCGTGTATGATTTTTATAAAGTATGGTTGTGCGTTTGAACATTGATGTGCCACGGTGTTATGTGTCCATTTTGCACTAGTGCGACTGGGTAAAATTTATGCACCGCTAGGTTAAATTTCATAGAATGTTGAGCCAGCGGTGCATTTAATGAAGTGAAATGTGCTAGTGCGGGTAGAAGCTCATTGTACCCCGGTTTCGGGGAGTTCTGAAGGACACACTTCACTGTAAAGGATAGAGCATCAAGAACGAGGCATCCAATGAGATGCCCCACTATGAAAAATCAGGCAATATATGTCTCAGTGCATTTCTGTATACATTACAAGTGTGTTGGATTACAATGGTTGCACCGCTACGTTAAATTTTATAAATCATTAGGTCAACAATGTCGTTAGTTGAGTGTACTATAGTGGTACGTAATGTTAAATAACATAAGAGCGATTTATACAGTGTGTGTATGTTTTTTATAAAGTATGGCGGTGCGTTTGAACATTAACGCGTCAGGGCGTTATTTTTCGAGTACTCCACGGTGTTGTTGGTTAGAATTAGTGCACCTCTAGGTTAAATTTTATATATCGTTGAACTAGCGGTGCACTTAATGTCACGGTGCGGGTAGAAGCCCATTGTGCCCTGATTTCGGGGCATTCCAAAGGACGCACTGCTTTGTTTCTAAAAATTCATCAAGGTGCACTTGAGTGAACAACACTAGTGCGTACATTTATGCGGTGCATTGGAGATGGTGCTCACTTTGTATTTAACACAATACACACCGCTTCGGGGTGAGTTGAACCGTTTAGACACATCCCGTGAAATTGAAAAAAAACATGAAAAAAATCACAAATTTCAAACTAAATTGTAATTTTGAATGGATGAAAATGCAAATAGGAAGGTAATAAATAATTTACTTGGTCTCTTTTGTCCCGAGGATGCATGGTTGCATCATTGAGATGAAATGAAAATTTGTGGTAATTTCCAGTATTTGGAAATGTGTGGAATCCACCAATGGAGATATTCAATTCGGTGTAGGGCACTTGAAACATGGCATCTTAGGAACATTTAGGCGCATCGAGGCGTAATACGCAACGACACCGGTGCGATTTATTTGGTGCATATAATTTTATTCTAAAGTATGGCAGTGTGTTTAAACATTGACTCTTTGGGGTGTTATGTTTCGGGTACACCCTGATGTGATTCATTAAACTTGGTGCATCGTTAGGTTAAATTTTATAAATCATTTAGATAGCAGTGTGTTTAATGAAGTGTAACGCACTAGTGTGATTATAAGCCCGTTTTGCGTTGGTGTCGAGGCATTCCCAAGGACACACCGCTTTGTTTTTTTGGTAATTTATTGTAGTGCACCAGCTTGAATGGCACCTGTGCAGACATATATAGATGCACCGGTGGATATGCTCACCATGGAGTTATGTTTCGGGTATGCCTCGAGGTGATTTATTAAACTTGGTGCACCACTAGTTTGCGTCGGTGTCGAGGCGTTTCGAAGGATGCACCGCTTTATTTTTAGAGAATTTTTCATGGTGCTCTAACTTGAATGGAACTAGTGCGGCCATATATCAATGCACTATTGGCGATGCTCATTGTGTATTTAACACAGTATGCACTGCTTCAGGGCGAGCCAAATCGTTCAGACGTACCGCGTGAAATTGAAAAAAATGCCCAATTTCAAGCTAAATTGTAATTTTGATTAGATGAAAATGCAAATAGGAAGGTAATAAATAATTTGCGTGCTCTTATCTGTCTTGAGGAGGCATGGTTGCACCTTTGAGAGGAAATGAAAATTTGTGGTAATTTCCAAAATCTGGAAATGTGTGGAATCCAACAATGGAGTTATTCAAGTCAGTGTAGAGCACCGTAAACGAGGCATCTTAGGAAAAAAGGTGAGCATCAGTGCTTGCTTGAGAGTTTGAAAGAACAAGATGCACTGTAACAATGAAAATCAATCTGGTAATTTTTTATTTATTTACCCTACCTCGGTGCGCCTTTAGATAGATAGGCACCCTAGTGTGTGTTGGTCAACAACACCAGTGCAATTTATTCGGTGCATGTAATTTTATGATAAAGTATGGCAGTGCTACAAGAACATGGACGCACCGGGGCATCATTGTTCATGAAAGTTTTGGTGCGTCAATTTCATTAAAATGCATTGAGTAAAAAAAACCTCTCGTGACCCACCTCCACTATGAATAGTGACAGGGCGTTTGAACATTTAAGCACCGATGAAATAGTTTTTAGATGGGCACCGATATGTATTTTTCCATAAGGGCGCACTGAAAAAAAAACCTTCGCAAAAACCTTCGGTCCCCTGCCTTTGCTAACAACCTTTGCTATAAACAACTAAGGGAATAATTTTTCGGGGAGGTTTCGTAAAAACCTCCACAAGAAGGTGTTATCCTCGTAGTGAATGGCCCTCCCTCTCATTCATGCATATTCAGTGAGTCATCACTCATATTCATTGTCATATCTTGTTAGCCTAGCCTTAGGTATACATGTGAGAAGTTTGGGGAGGATACATCAAGCCAAAGTTGGTCAAAAGGAAGGCTCAACTTGGCTTCTGAAAACTATTCATCCTTTGAGCAAGATCAAATTAATAACCTTCACCAACAACCTTATGTTAGACTTGTAAATTCTAGCATGAGAACATGTGTGCCAAGTGTTCTGTTCTTTTGTTGGTTCATATGCCATCACACCTTAGGCATTTATTTTATTTAAAAAATAATAATAAATTAAAGATTTAACACCAATACATAAACTATTGCATGTTAGTATCAATAATGATCTGGATTTATGAGAAGAGCGAAATGAAAACACAGATCTATAATATTAACACCGAGATACAATGAATAATAACATAGATACATTAAAACTTGACTTCTATTAAATGAGAAATATACTGCAACTATAAAAATGCAGATTGAAACAAGCTTGCTAGAATGACGATAGTGTATCTCTGAGAAGAGATGTGACAACTACCGATCCAGATTATTTTCGGAACGAAATGAAAGCAGAGATATTACAATGAAATACACATAAAAATTGCCAGAAACAGAGAAATACAACAATACATGATTTCTATTAATGAAAGAAATGTACAGAGACTGTAAAAATACAGAGTGCAAAACTCGCTAGAATGGTGACAACTTTATCTCTGAGAAGAGATGCGACAACTATGCTCATTTGCAAGAAAATGATTACAATGAGGCTCTGAAGGCCTTTTTATGATAAACATGAATACCAAAACCCTAGACATATAAAAACCTAACCCTAGGAGATGAAGCGCCAAAAGTTATGTGGGCCCCGTTGGGGTAAGTTAGTACATTAACTTTCTGGGGTCGTAACTTTTGCATACGATCTCTATTTTAGGTGCGTGATAGCCTGTTGGAAAGGTCTTTTAGAGAGCTACACATTATGCCATCAAACTCTAACTCCGTTTAGATATTGACTGTGGCAAGCCAAGAAAACATTGTTTAGAGCCCCAAAACGACCCTGGAAGTACATAAAGATGTACTAACATGAAAACTTCCAAAATAAGCCAGTTGGAATAGGTATGCGACCACCAATATCCCCTTGGATGCTGTGTAGAGCTTCAGGACAACCCTATAATTGTAGAATCCACAATTACAAAGAATGTCCCCATTACATAGAAACATGTTGAMCTAAAAACTGCCAAGATGAGCTGGTTGGAATTTGGAATAGGTGGGTGGCCACCAATATCCACCTGGATAAATCCTCCCCCTTTMGGAAAAAATGGTCTCCATTGCATTGTGYGCTCRGGGAAGGGGGGAAAGCGTTTTCTSAATTTGAATCTTGGTGATTTGCGTGCCTTGTTGGAGAATTTGTGTTGCTTGGTTTGTGGAAGGTTGTCACGAACCTGTTGCTGGCAGGGTTGAATTTGTTCCACCAACCTATTGTCTCTGGGCTTAACGGGGCATTGTGTAGSCACCATCATAGGTGATGAAACRATATCTTCTTTTTGTTCTGCAATCTGCTTCTGCTGGATAGAAGGTGTTGAGGCTGCAGTGCTTGCAGTGGCCTTCTATGCATCCTTTGAATATACTGTGAAGAGGATGAATTTTGCAGTATGAGAGATTACCTTGCGTCATTGTTTTGGTGGAACAATAGTCATAAATACCTCTGGTATCCTGTAGAGTTGACCCCCCAAAGTAATAATTACACTACGGGGTCGAGACTCATAAAGAAAATGATGTTTCCACATATATGGTTGGACCAAAAAAACATCACACACATAAAGAGGGGCAACATCAGACACTACCTCATCCTTGAAGGGATGGATGCCATAGGATAGGCGACACTGCTGGCTGACACAAAGATCTCGTCCCTGGTGAAGCGACTCAATGTTGTATGGCTGTGGGTGTGGTGTTGTTGACAACCCCAACTATTTGAAGACCTCAACTGAGATGAGGTTCTTCTAGCTGCCGTTATCAACAATGAAATGCAACGAGGTCCCCTTCACCCACATCTGTGAAAGGAAGAGGTGCTCCCCCTCTTCAAGATCTACTGGTTCTTCTAGTTGAATTGTTGCAGTCATGACAATAGAAGTGGGGTCTGCGTCGATGATCTGTCTATTTTCAATATTTTCTGGATAAGATTCTGAATCAGGGTTCGGCTCCTTGTCTTTGACCTCAGCCACCAATGATTGTTTTGAGCGACATTCATTGGTGTTGTGCCAGGGGATTTTGTGGAAGTCGCACCACTTCCCAATGTCATTCTTCATCTTCCCTTTACCCTTCTTTTCTTGTGTCTTGGACTAGTTGTTTGGAGGCTGTTGGTTAGGGTTGTCTTTACCATGCTTTGGTTGTTGCGGATTTGTAGACCTGAACTCCCATTTGTTCTGGTGCCTAAATTTTTGCTCGATTTTGACAGCATATCGATAGGAAACTCCCAATGATGAGATGTTTAGGAAATCCATTTTGGTTTGGATGTACCTATGTAGAGCCCCACCGTATTTCAGAAATTGATGTTGCTCGAAGTCTTTGATACCCAGCTTGGTGTGCAAGGTATGGAAAGTATTTGTGAACTCCGACATTGTTTGGCTCTTCTCTTGCCGTAGTTTGTTCCATCTCATGTACTGGTATTCATAGTTATAAATAGGGCAGTATTGTTCCTTGACCGCATCCAAAAAAAATCTCAAGTGGGCTCCGCCCCATATATTCCAGATTCCTTTGTGGAACTTTTCTCCTACTAAGTTTCCCACCAATGTTTGACATGGGGGGGAGCCTTGAGGAGTGAAAAGGTGATCTTTTCCCTGTCAAAAAAATTGTGAACAGAGAAATAACCTTCTAGAAGATTTAACCACTTTTCTAAGGCATCCGCATCTATCTGACCTTCAAATACGGGAATATCAAAATTGACTTGTACCTTGAAGGGAGAGGTTCCTCCAAAGTGGCTGCTCGATGAAGATGCATCTGTTGCTATCAACATGCGTTGAAGGATGTGTGAAAAATTCTCCATCATTTCGTCCCTCTGTTGCGTGAGAGCTTGCTCAAGAAACAAGTTAATAGAATTTCATGCTCCGTTGTTTTTTTTTTCTACCGCCATAGAGGGTTTCTTGGGCATGCAAGAGCGATTGTCCTCAAGAGAGACAAGCTCGAGACCTAACTTGCTATACCCAAACCTCGTCGAGGACATGCGCTAAAAAATGATCAAGAGTAGCCTGCTCTAATACCACTGATCTAGATTATTTTCAGAATGAAATGAAAGCAGAGATATTACAATGAAATACACATAAAAATTGCCAGAAACAAAGAAATACAACAATACATGATTTCTATTAGTGAAATAAATGTACAGAGATTGTAAAAATACAGAGTGCAAGACTCGCTAGAATGTTGACATCTTTATCTCTGAGAAGAGATGTGACGACTACGCTCATTTGCAAGAAGATGATTACAATGAGGCTCCGAAGGCATTTTTATGATAAACATGAATTCCAAAACCCTAGACATCCAAAAACCTAACCCTAGGAGATGAAGCACCAAAAGTTATGTGGGCCCCATTGGGGTAAGTTAGTACATTAACTTCCTAGGGTCGTAACTTTTGCAAACGATCTTCGTTTTAGACACGTGATAGCCCATTGGAAAGGTCTTTTCGAGAACACATTATGCTGTCAAACTTTGACTATGGCTACAATTTGATTGTGGAAAGCCAATAAAAGACTGTTTAGAGCCCCAAAACAACCCTGGAAGTACAAAACAATGTACTGACATGAAAACTTCCAAAATAATCCAGTTGGAATAAGTGGGTGGCTAGCAATATCCACCTAAATGTTGTGTAGGGTTTCAAGACAACCTTGTAATTGTAGAATCCACAATTACAAAGAAATGTCCCCATTACAAAGAAACGTGTTGAACTAAAGACTGTCAAGATGAGCCATTTGGAATTTGGATCATGTGGGTGGCCACCAATATCCACCTGGATCAATCCTCCTTCCTTAGGAAGCAATGGTATCCATTGTGTTGTGTGCCTGGGGAAGAGGCGAAAGCGTTTTCTAAATCTGAATCTTGGTGAGTTGCATGCCTTGTTGGAGAAGTTGTGCTGCTGGTCTGTGGAAGGCTGTCACAAACCTGTTGCTGGCGGGGATGAATTTGTTCCACCAACTTGTTGTCTCTGGGATTGACGGGGGATTATGTAGGCACCATCGTAGGTTATGAAATGATATCTTCGTTATCTTCTACAATCTTCTTCTGTTGGATAGGAGGTGTTGAGGCTGCAATGGTTGTAGTGGCCTTCTATGCATCCTTTGAACATATTGTGAAGAGGATGAATTTTGCAGTATGAGATATTACCTTGCAACATTGTTTTGGTGGAACAATAGTCAGAACTACCTTTGGTATCCTGTAGAGCTGACCCCCTAGAGTAATAATGACACTACAGGGTCGAGACTCATACACAACACGATGTTTCCACATATATGGTTGGCCCAAAATGACATCACAAACATCAAGAGGGGAAACATCACACATTGCCTCATTCTTGAAGGGTCAGATGCCATAGGACAGGCGACACTGCTGGATGACATGAAGATCTTGTCCCTGGTGAAGCCACCCGATGTTGTATGGCTGCGGGTGTGGTGTTGTTGACAACCACAAGTATTTGACGACCTCAACTGAGATGAGGTTCTTCTAGTTACCATTATCAACAATGAAATGCACCGGGGTCCCCTTCACCCACATCTGTGAATGGAAGAGGCGCTCCCCCTCTTCAGGATCTACTGGTTCTTATGGTTGAAATGTTTCATTTGTGACAATAGCAGTGGGGTCTGCGTCGATGATTTGTCTGTTTTCAATATTTTCTTGATCATATTTCGAATCAGGGTTCGACTCCTTGTCTTTGACCTCGACCACCAATGACTGTTTCGAGAGACATGCATCGATGTTGTGCGAAGGGATTTTGTGGAAGTCACACCACTTCCCAGTGTCATTCTTCATCTTCCCTTTACCCTTCTTTTTCCGTGTCTTGGACTGGTTGTTTGGAGGTTGTTGGTTAGGGTTTTCTTTACCATGCTTTGGTTGTTACAGATTTGCAGACGTGAACTCCCATTTTTTTTGGTGCCTAAATTTCTGCTTGATTTTGACAACATATCGAAAGCCAACTCCCAATGATGAGATGTTTAGGAAATCCATTTCGGTTTGGATGTACCTATGGAGACTCCCACGGTATTTCAGAACCAGTTTCTGCTTGGAGTCTTTGATACCCAACTTAGTGCACAAGGTATCGAAAGTATTTGTGAACTCTGACACTGTTTGCCTCTTCTCTTTCCATAGTGTGGTCCATCTCATGTACTGGTATTCATAGTTATAAACATGGTAGTATTGTTCCTTGATCTCATCCATAAAAAAATCCCTAGTGGGCTTGGACCCATATATTCCAGATTCCTCTATTGAAATTTTCTCCCAGTACGTTTCCCACCAATGTTTGACATGGGGGAGACCCTTGAGGAGTGTGAAGGTGATCTTTTCCCTGTCAAAAAAATTGTGAACAGAGAAATAACCTTGTAGCAGATTTAACCATTTTTCTAAGGCATCCGCATTTATCTGACCTTCAAATACGGGAATATAAAATTAATTTGTACCTTGAAGGGAGAGGTTCCTCCAAAGTGGTCGCTTGATGAAGATGTGCCTGTTGCTATCGATAGGCGTTGAAGGATGTGAGCAAAACTCTACATCATTTCGTCCCTCTGTTGTGCGAGAGCTTGCTCAAGCAACAAGTTAATAGAATCTTCTGCTTCACCATTTTTATTTTTTCTACCATAGAGGGTTTCTTGGGCGTACGAGAGAGATTGTCCTCAAGAGAGACAATCTTGAGACCCAACTTGCTATACTCGGACATCATCGGGGACATACATTAAAAAATGATCAAGAGTACCCTGATCTGATACCACTGATCCAGATTATTTTCAAAACAAAATGAAAGATGAGATATTACAATGAAATACACATAAAAATTTCCAGAAACAGAGAAATACAACAATACATGATTTCTATTAATGAAATAAATGTACAGAGACTGTAAAAATACAGAGTGCAAGACTCGCTAGAAAGGTGACAACTTTATCTCTGAGAAGAGATGTGACGGCTACACTCATTCGCAAGAAGATGATTGCAATGAGGCTCTAAAGGCCTTTTTATGATAAACATAAATGCCAAAACCCTAGACATCCAAAAACCTAACCCTAGGAGATGAAGCACCAAAATTTATGTGGGCCTCATTGGGGTAAGTTAGTACATTAACTTCTCGGGATCGTAAATTTTGCATATGATCTTCATTTTAGACACGTGATAGCCTGTTGGAAAGGTCTTTTCAAGAACTACACATTACGTTGTCAAACTCTAACTCTGTCTATATCTTGACTGTGGCAAGCCAAGAAACACTGTTTAGAGCCCCAAAACGACCCTGGAAGTACAAAAATATGTACTGACATGAAAAATTCCAAAATAAGCCAGTTGGAATAGGTGGGCGGCCACCAATATCCACCTGAATGCTATGTAGGGATTCAGGACAACCCTGTAATTTCATAATCCACAATTACAAAAAAATTTCCCCATTAAAGAGAAATGTGTTGAACTGAAGATTGTCAAGATGAGACAGTTGGAATTTGGAACATGTGGGTGGCCACAAATATCCACTTGGATGAGCTATGCTCATTCGCAAGAAGATGAGTACATTGAGGCTCCAATGGAATTTTTACATTAAACATGAATGTCAAAACCCTAGACATCCGAAAACCTAACTGTTATGGGACTTATCGGTAAATGCAGACATAAATAGATCTCCTTAGATCCACCTAGATCTAGAACAAAATATGATGCTTTCCCTAAGCTCTAATCATTGAGTTTACTATTTAACAAGAGATGGGCAACATACCGTTTAAATATAGCTTCCTCTTGCCATCGTCATCCTAGCTCCACTCCAATGTTCCTGTGATATTGAATTTGCAAGGAAACACAAGCCAACCAATGTGAAAGCAATAACATACTCAACTAGAACCTATGTATGTGATCAAGGAATCATACAATAAAACAAAGCCAGTTTTATGGGAAAGAAACATATCACTACATTATATTGAAATGAAAGTGGAGATTACAACCAAAGACTTGATGTCGCAAGTTCCCCTTCCGATGATCCTTTTTTCCAACACACACACTTGCTCCAATATTGAATGAAGAAGATCCACAATGACTTGATGAACTGAAATGAGGCTCTCAAGAATGATCCAATGCATAACTCTTCATACAAACTTAACCAAATCCACCTTCATTAACCTTAGCCTTTTCCATGAGAAATCCCTCTTTATATGAGGGAGAGAGAGATGGTTGAGGAGATTAGGATGATCCCACCAAATCAGAGAAGTGAGTAAGATCCTAACCATACAGACGCCACCTCTTCTTCTAGAAGATCCCCTTCTAGAACTTTCATGAAACTTGACATTTTCTTAGCCTTTGACATCGTCGCACCCTAGTTGTAGATCAACTTGCGAAGACGTCGTATCCCAACTTTATATCAGAGGGCGATGATCAGGCATCGTCGCACCCTGCATATGGTGAAGCCTGCGATGACCTCCCTTAATAGGGATTTTGAGAAGAGAAAGTCAGTCACTTTCCTCATGAAGTAAGGCTCTTTTTGGGAACATGAACACATGTTGTCAATGGATCACTGGGATGACCAAAATAATGTGTAACATAATTCCCCCCAAAGTATAAGGTTGGAACTCATGACAACCGAAATACTTTGTAGAATGTGCGTGTCAGAAACAAGGAGCGCACCGATCAGGAACCTGCAAACAGTCAAGAATCAACATAATAATATACCATTGTCCGAGGTAGACATTCCCATACTCAGATTACAAAATTTCAAATGAGTCATGGCAACCAAATATACATTGTGGATCTATGTCAATGTGAAATCGGCATAGCCACAAAGAATACACTATGGATCTATGCGCTAAAATGACTTAAATTCGTACATAGCCATGAGACATACAAAGTGGATTTATGTGTCAATACAAATCATGAATACTCCGTTGCAACCTAGACCAGAATGGTATGACCTAGGGTCTTCATTTCCATTGTCTCTAAGTACGAATCTAACCATGTGATTACAAGTGTTGAAGTCGAACATGGTAGAAACCACTTGATTACCGGTCAATGATGAAAACCATTAACAAGTACGAGGGAAATCACCATTAATGTCAATGACTCCCAAGGTACCCCAGTACAATCAAATGAATGTGAATAAATGAGTTGAATTCGAACACTTGATGGAATCTCCCAATCAGGAGTCAATGATGTGAACCCATTATTGAAATCGAAGAAATCTACCATTGAGGCATGCAGGCTCTAAGGTACTGGATGATTTCTAAGTCTTGTTCCTGGATAATGAGTTGAAGTCGATAGGAAAATACTCATCACATGAGCTCCTTGATGTATTCCCCCATCAATGACACGAAATGAGTAACATATTTGAGGTAGATCAGAGCGTGAAGTGATTTGGAATTGACACAGGGAAGGACGACTTGGTAGAATATTTATAATTGCAGATGGTCGACTCAATAGGAGGCTTATTAAGGCTGGACTTCTCTTGAACATATGAATGACATGACAATGGTCTTGGCAGCATTGACTCAAGGAGGACCCAACATACGAACATGCAGATGGTAAAACGAGAGACAAATGGATTTCTCAACTCGGATTCAATGATGAAGGGGGGTGTCATGTTCAAGAGCGACTATTACTGCCACTAACACAGATACAGAGACACATTTCTTTCCCAATTCCCCCCCACCATTTCTGGCGAGTACCTCTTTATTTTTGCGCAAGCTCGAGGAGGATAACATATGCTTGTTTATGTATGCTCATCCTTCAGATGAGTCCCTCGGAGTATGTTTAACGAACCCTAAGAATGAGTGGTTCGCTCCCATACGGGTCTTTCGATGTTTGTTTAACGAGTCCAAAGAGAGAAAACTTGGGGTTTTTTCATGTTTAGAGAGTCTAAAAAACACTTAAAGAGAACTCCAACAGTTCCTTTTTCGTAATTTAATCTAATGAGACCGAAAAATTGATAACCTACCACTCATCAAATGTTTTCTTCAAATACTTTTACGAGCGTGAAAAGAACAAGGTTGCTCGACAATCTTTTCGTTATTACAGAGCGTGAAAAGAGCTTAAATGATACTCCATAAGTTTCATTTTTCATGTTACCATTATGAGTGCGAAAAAATGACAAAAGTATACTTGGTTACATTCTCATTGATTTACGAGCATGAGAAAGAACAAAAACCAAGCTCAGAGTTTTTTCTGAAAAACCCTAAAAGAATTTGTACATATATATAAAAGCAGACCAAAAACGTATCCTTATTCCAATGTTTTCACTCCTAGACCTTTTATCTGCAAAAAATCAACACTTGCAACGTCATTAGAACTTTAGGGTTTAGGTGGAATATATAAAATAATATAAAATATAAATAAAAAAGTGAAAAAGTCAATAAAAATGGGTAAAAACATCATTTCACTATTCCATTGTCATTCCACCTAAACTTTGTTCCAAAACCCCCTATTTACCTCAATTTTCCATTGTAGATTGCGGAAGGCATGGTTGATCATTCGATGAATAGTCTCCACAGAACAGGTAATTTTCATCTCTTTCAACTTTTCATGGATCAAAATTTGCTTTTTGTTGGTTAAAAATGGCTTCTTGAGTTAAGTTTTCAAGGGTACATGTGTGCGAAGGTCGTTGCAGGCGCCCTATATCGAGCTCTGCGACAACCCAAGTTCGTCGCAGGCGGCCTTAAAGCTAGCCCACGATGACTCTACACTGTATGGACATCCAGGCTTGTGACGTGTGCAATTCAAAAAGTTTTTTGAGATGTATTTGCCAATAAAAAGTTTCCAGGGAGAAGATAAAGATGCTAATCTCTCTTTAATGTTCCATTGCAGGTTTTCCATCGTAAAAATGTTGGAATGATGAGAGAGAGAGCACAGGGAGGAAGAATACTTTGTCGGGAATGACCTAGGAATGGTAAATGCCCTTTCGACAGTGTGGACTGTTAAAATTATTCAAGATCCAGGGCATGAGGGACCAGTTGAGGTTACTCGAATACCTAGTTCACATGTGGGATGCGAACGAATAGACGTTCTGCATGGGTGCTCACATTATTATGATAGATATCGAGGATATCTACTTCTTGACTGGGCTATCTCGCCGCGGGTTTCGAGTTACGCTTACATGTAGCAGGGGAGGTGACGAGCCTATGAACCACTATATCAGTGCACATTGCGTGCCAGGTACTCAGAAGCATAGCGACAAAGTCGCTATTAGAGATGTCTGTGACTTGCCTCTATGGACCATCCTCTACACCATCACATACATGGCAGGGAGTGTATCTTCCCATATGGATATTTAGAGCTATTTACAGTATGCTCTGGAATGCATGGAGCCTCGAGTTTTCAATTGGTGTGATGGGGTTCTCAGAAGCATGAAAAAACAATTAACCAAGTGCAGGAGTGGTGAGCTGAAACAATTTGGATACGGTTTGATTTTGGTGTCCTTCTTCTTGGAGAGGGTCCCATCTTTATGCTTGCAGGTAGAGTGGGGTATACCTGTCCCATAGGATCCAAGAATGAAGAGGTGGGTCGACCTCATGACACGACATGTAACTGGTCCTATCATTAAGTATAATGATGTTTTCTTTGACTGGTTGAGGATCCAGATGCTTATGGTTGACGACTATGCCTATGCTGGTTTAGACTTCCGAGGTGATCAAGACTTGGTTCTTCTTGAGGGTTCTCAATGGGGGGACATAGGTAAGAAGGACATTTTGCTTTTACGATGTTTTTGTGTTTTTTAATATAAAATGTTTTTTTATGTTTTTTATCCGATGACTAATCAAATGCTCTTTGATGATGTAGATGTGGGACCTTATCGAACTCCATGTTCATCACCCATCTAGAGGCGAGGGGAGAGATTTGACGTAGCAGGAGTAGCTGCTGCCGACTACGAGTCTATAGAACAAAACTTGGAGGGGCTTACGATGACTATCCCATATGCCTCTATTGATGATATCCCGAGACATTATCAGCGCCACACAGTGGGCGTATCTACTTCCATCGGTCGACTGCTCTGTAGAGTAACACGGGCAGTCACATGTTATAGCGAGCAACATCCTTGATGCTCGATTGTATATGAAGCCATGTGCTTCACATTTTTGACATTTTGGTCTTCGGACAAAAACACTTTTTGTAACACTTTATCATTATATATATATGGGGCTTCTACCGTCTTACTTGTTGTATATACAAAGTGTGATTGGATTTTATAAATGTCTCAAATGTCTGTCTAACACATAATTATCCAAAGCATATGTTAATTTATTTAGACATCTAGGAATGTGTTGATATTCAATATAATCAAAGTGACTCTCCAAGAGGCGAATTAGTAAATATACCCTTAACAACACAGGCCTTCGAATGGAGTAGACATTACTCAACTGTAGGACTACTAACTATGAATCGAGTTGTACAATAAGATGACAGATTCCAAGTGAAACAACGTCGATCAATAATTCGATGACTGCACTGTATTCCGCAATATTGTTAGTTGCATGACCAAGGCAAACACCATGTAGACTAATCAATTCATCCGTAGGTGCATAGATTGCCCAAGCAGAAGATGCTAAGTTCTGAGTGCTGCGACTAGCACCATCAGTGAAGCCAATGTAGGGTAGAGAAGACACCGATATCTGGAAACCAAACACAACACAAGGTAAGCAACTGAAGGTTGAAACCAAACAACGAAAAAGCACACAAGAGTATGATACACTAAAATACAAGCACTCATGCAAAAAATGACTTAAGCATAATACTTCTTTAAGTAAAGCCCATTTCTGGGTTCACTCAAAGGGATTCCATCATAATCAACTAGCTCATAAGCTCCCTTTTCCAACATGCGTTTGACAATGTAAGGACCTCTCCACATGGCCTCGAATTTATCGGCCCCTAGCAAATCACGATCTTGTTTGTAAAGAAGAACTAGACCACCCTTAGAAAAAACACGTGGCTTGACATGTTTGTCATATTGGGATTTAACATGTTTCTTATGGGTTTCATTTACTAAGGCGACATCACGACGGGTTTCGTATAGTTGCATCAAATACAAAAGACTCTCTTCTTCGACAGAGGTATTGGGGAGAAGTTCAACGACCAGTTTCAAAGATGATATTTCACATTAAATCGACAAGATAACTTCAATACCATAAACTAGCTGGAAAGGTATAAATCCCGTGGAAGACTTAATGGGTGTCCTATAGGCCCATAATGATGAGAATAACATTGCGTGCCAGTTTGTCTTATGAATTCCTATCATCCGTCGAAGCATAGTAATGAAAAAATTGTTTATTGCTTCAACCTGGCCATTGGCCTATGGGTAATAGGGGGTTGAGTTTTCATGATGATGACCCAAATTTTTAGTAAGTTCAGACATCATAAAATTTTGAAAATGACTACCGTGATCAGTAACAATAGCTTGAGGGACACCAAGCCGAGTAATGTTATGATTGAATATGAACACTATTGCAGTTTTTCCGGTGTTATCAAATGTAGGCATCACCTCGGCCCATTTAGAGAAATAATCCACAACTACAATGATGTATCCATGCCCCTCGACCGAGTGAGGGTTACAGGTCATGAAGTCAATGCCCCATTTGGCAAATGGACCAATGAAAACTACATGATGTAAAGGAGCAGAATGAGATCTTATCTTGTTATTATAAGTTTGGCAAGCATGGCATTTCAGGACAACAATAATCCAATCCTTAAATAAAGAAGGCCAAAAATAACCCGCTCGTAATATCTTTTGGGCAATGGGCATACCCAAACATATGATCACCACATTCTCCAGAGTGATAGTCATTCCAAGCTTTCTCAGCTTCATTGTAGGTGAGACATAGTCGAAAAAAAGAATCAACACCATGGCAGTAAAGGGTATCACCAAGGATGATGTATTGATGGGCTTGATACCATATGCGACAACGATTTGTACTAGATAGATCGGGCCAGAAAGTTTGAGTCCGGAGATAGATAATAATATCTCCATACCATATGTCATCAGAACTAATCATAACAAGAGATTCGCCAGACAAGGAATACTTTGCCACATTTTCTATCTCAGTGGAGGGAAGGTCACATATTAGTTCGAAAAAAAACCAAAGATTTCTTTGACTTAGCGCGTTCGAAATCCAAGTCAAACTCTAGGAGAATCATTATCCATTTGGAGTAATTTCCCCCTAGCAACTGTCGGGTGAGGATATGTTTCATGGGGTTGCAATCAGGACTAACAGTGGTTCTGCGTACTAAGATATAATGACGAAAATGTTGAACAACTTGAACAACTACCAAGGCTAGTTTCTCTACATGGAGGTATTTGGTTTCGGTAGTCGTGAGACTCCAACTCAAATAGTATATCACATGTTCATCATGCGAATCATCCTCTTGGACTAAGACAATAGCGATGGTAGAGTCTGAAGCAACTAAGTAGAGGAAGTAATCTTGGCTATAGTCGGTGGAAACAATAATGGTGTACGGGTTAAGGCAAGTTTCAAAGCTTCAAAGGCTTTGTTTGCAGTATCGTCCTATACAAACTCGTAACCTTTCTTGAATAGCCGAGTGAATCCTTTTGTCAGTTCAACATAATTGGGGATGAAACGATGCAAAAAGTTTGCCTTCCCTTGCAAACAAAAAGTTTTCCTTCCCTTGCAAACTTTGGAGCTGACGTAGTGTGAAAGGAGGAGGTAGATTAAGGATAGCCTCAACCTTCAAGGGGTCTACTCGAATCCCGTGTATCGACATGATAAAACCAAGAATTCAATTGGACTCCACACAAAAAACACATTTGTCTGGGTTTAAGTGGATACGATAATAACGACAACATAAAAAAATGGCCCTTAAATGTGCCAGGTGATCTTGGCGACGCATGGAATGCGTCGGTAGATCATCAAGATAGGGTTGCACAATGTGCTTAATATTATGGAAAGCATAAGACATAGTGCACTGAAAAGTCGCATCAACATTCTTGAGACCAAAGGGTAATTTTTGGTAGGCAAAGGTTCCCCAAGGATAGATAAAAGCGGTCTTGTGTTGGTCCACGGGTAAAATATTAATTTGATTATAGCCAGAGAAACCATCCATTAACGAGAATATTTCACTGCCGGCATAGTTGTCAACGATTTTTTCAACGAAAGGGGTTGGGTAATTGTCCTTAGGACAAGCCTTATTTATGTCTCTAAAATCTACACAAACGCGGATGGTACCTTGTTTTTTATTCACTGGAACTAGATTGGATACCCAATCAGTCAAAGCCACGGGATAGACAAAGCCAGCTTTAAGAAGTTTTTCAACTTCAATATTGATAGCAACAACTTTGCGTGGATGTATTGGGCGAAGTCTCTATCGAACAGGTTTAGCATCTGGGTATGTCTTAATCTCATGCACAACGATATCAGGATCAATGCCTGACATCTCTTCGTAACTCCAAGTGAAAACATCGCGAAATTCTTGGAAAAGGGCTTTATATGTGTGGACCTCATTAGTAGAACATGAGGCCCCGATATGAACATTCTCCATGATGTCGGGTTTAATGGATATGTCGAGAGGGACGGTAGGTGAAATGTTACTCAAGTTCCCTTCATACAAAACATCGTGTGTTGACTCAGTAACTGAAGAAATAACAACAACAGTCGATGGAGTCGAAATCCGTTGGTAACTCTTTATGGTATCACGTTCTAGGAAGAGCATGGAGTGATGATGCCCATCTTCCTAGGGAGTGTCTTCCATAGACATGACTGACATGATCATCTCATCCGTGGGAAAAATCACGTGAAATAGATTAGGAGATGAATCACAGAGAGAGGGAGGGGAGGGGGTTTCCGATTGAATAGCTTGGTAAGTGGATTCGATCGGACTTCAAGGCATCTTGTTGCCGTAATGAAGGTAATCACCAGAGCCAGGAACTACCCATGGGTCATATGAATAAGGGGTTTCACTAACAGTGGTGGATATCATGTTAATAGAGGCAACAAAAGGAGTGGGAATATCGAGTGGTGGGATTGGAAATGTACCCATCAAAGTTGAATCTTTCAAAAGACCCACTCCGACATTCTTGTAACCAGGAGGTGTCTTTGAGATAAAGGGAATGTTCCTAGTACGAGAATCCGAATTAAAGAAGGCCAGTTAGTCAACAGTAACGACCTTTCCTTGGTGCGGGAAACGTAACACACGGAAAAGGGTAGACAAAACTGCATGCATGAAATCAATCCAGCTACGACCAAGTAAAAGGTTATAATCAAGAGGTGCATCAAAGACCTCAACCTCAACATTGATCGATTTACCTTCCAACGTAATAGACAACGAGGGAAGAACACCATAAGGTTTAAAACCTGTACCATTGAAGGCCTTAAGTGTATTGTGTGATTTGGTGAGGTTAGGAGAGCCAATAGCTTTCGAACAAGTAACAGAGATAACGCAAGTCGAGGCTCCTTCATCAATAACAGTTCTACATATATTCTTGTTTTCAACAAAAACTTGGATCTGAAATGCTAACTGAGGAGGAAGCCTTGGAACATGATCTTCCAAGTCAAAGATTATTAAATTGGTATCTGTGGGATCAATTCCACCAATGGATTTTAATAGTGCCTTCCGTTAAGCAGGACAACTTTGAAGGACTTCGAGAGATGACATCGCGGAGGGTGCTTGCGCAAGATCTTCTACAACACTGTAGTTTTGGGTAGCACGTGCGTGAGGATTGAATGCAGAATTTCGAACAACACCTTTGGGAGGAGGGCAACGAACTGTATCGAGACTCGGTATTTCGATATGAAGAGGACCATTGGGAGGTGAATTTGGGGGAGAAGGTTGAACCAACTAAGGTGGTATATCATCAACTTTCTCTTTTGACGGAGGGTATTCTTTGGCTCAAATCACGATTGCAACTTCGTTCTTTTTAGAGTCACTAGTACACATAAGGACATAAGATGAGGTAGAAGGAGAAGCTTGGTCATGAATGACTAGTTGGGCTTGTTGCTGAGAAGGGAAAGGTTGTGAAAAAATGGTAGGTGTAGGATGTTTTCTGGTCCCTTGGAGGAACTTAGTAACCTCGGCGCGTCTCAGACAATCTTTCGTGTAATGATCATCACCACAAATAAGGCAAGGCTAACGAGGTTTATGTTTATCTTTCTCATCAACGGTTTGCGTTTTGGTTTTATCAGATTGTGGACTATTATTCTTGTCCTCCTTGTTCTTACCCTTCCCTTTCTTTTTATTTTGATTCTTCCTGGTAGGTGTGGATTGAACAGAATTAACCTCAGCGGTCTTACCGGCGGAAGGAGCAGGAGAAAGATTATTTTGTGCATTACAATTATTAGACTTGGGATTGGCATGACTGACATGTGCAGATTGAGTCTCAGCATGAAAGGTGCCAATCACACCATCAACAACATGAGAAGCTGCTGGAGGTGTTGGGGTAGGATTTGTGGAAGGAAGAGGAGCATCAGAGATCAAATTGTAAAGCATTCCCGTTTGCAAATAAACGAGATCTAGATACTGAGCACGTCTAATCTCCTGCTCTTCAGTGACAACACCACCCATGGTGACGTCACGAGTGATAGGTCCAATGAGTGATTTGGTAAACCACTTGGCCAATAGTTGACCAGGAAGGGGAACTTTGATTAAATGTATTCTCCTCCTCCACTCATGGATGTGATCAGAAATATGAGTAGATGAGGATTGCTTGAAAGAACTCAAAATTTTGGTCCTTGTCTCGTATCGAATTGGTAACTGGTAATGTGTCAAAAAGGCCATGACTAGGGTGTTAGAGTCATTGAAGAAACCTCGAGGTAACTTGATGTACCATTTTGCTGCTGAATTCGTGAGAGTTCGTTTGAAAAGTCGTAATCTGATGGAGTCATCCATCAAGGAGTTGGATGAACACCACATATGAAAAGTCATAACATGATTATTCAGATCCTCTTCTACTCGACTGTCAAATTTAGGAATGTCGGATGGTAACTTGGTCGGTATGATAGTCCAATAAAGAGAATGTAAAATAGGATCATTCAAAATCCTAGAACAATCAGATAAATCCAAAGTGGATAGAAAAGGCAATTGTCGGTTCACTTGAGGAAACTGGTAGTTTTGAGGGGGGAGCCTAGTAGGTATACCAGTAGGACCATAAGAAGTCTGCATATAATTAGACAGTCCTGACAAATTCGGTTGTGGAGGATTTTGAGGTGTATAGCCCACAGGGTTGGGTTGATTAGGGATGTTCCCTTGGAAAGGAACATTAGATTGAAAGTTTTGACCCCAAGTGGGATTCAACGAACCTGGATACGGTTGACCGAGGTTAGGGGGTACAAAAGAATTGACTTGAGGATGTTTCCCCCTAGACGGTTGTAGATTTCCTTGGAAAGGAAGATTCCAAGGTTGAGTTTGTAACATAGGTGCGTTTTGTCCATAAATTGGATTATGGACTCCAAATTGAGGTTGCCCCCCAGTTTGAGGTTGTGCCCCAATATGAGGTTGTCCCCCAAATTAAGGTTTCCCCCCAGCTTGAGGTTGACCTCCAACAGGAATCTAGAAACCAGAAGTGATGGGAAGACTGGTGCCTCCAACTGGATTGGAGCCACTAGGGCTAGGATGGTGAGATCCTCCTAACAAAGGTGGAAGAGGAACATAAGGCCCTCCGGAGAGTATCTAGGCGGGTGTAGGAACAAACTGACTTGCATTGTTATACCCAGGAGGAACAAAAAGTCCAGAACCTACGGATGGAACCTGGGTAGGGATAGCAATGGAGGCATTCAGAGCTCTATACCTAGGGGGAAGTGATTGATTAGGTCTAGACAGGAGTGGTGTCCCAATAGGAGCTTGGGTGATGACCACATTCTAGGTAGAAACCGTGGTAGCTCGTGGGAACATAATAGAATGGGCCATATGGAGAGGAAGAATCGAGTGAGAACCAACCAATAATTGGCCTGAAACGACGGTGACACTACTGGTAGTACCAGTGAAATGGTCTAAAGGTACCGTATATGTAACACATGTCTCAGGAATTGTTGATGCCATATGTTGATCATGACTCACTCCTAGGTTGTCATAAATATCATGTATTGTTAAAGGGACGAAACTAGGATTAGAAGTTTCGACAGTGTGAGCCAGGGTCCTAAAAGATTCACTGTGAAAATGTGGATCTTCTACTCCAGATCCTGCATTAGGTCCAATAGGTACTTCGAAATTTTCATCAACAACAATTTCTTCTGATGAGTTCATTCAGAGCATACATGGATTTCGTACAACACGCAATAAAAGATTGATAGGGAGTCGGAAAGACTCCAAGGAGTTCGAAACAATTCGAAATCCTTCCAAAGAGTGTGTGCTTTCAACTTTAGAAGCTACTTTGTTATTGACTACTCCCTTAGGAGAGCCTTCTTGTGATTTAGGGAGAAAAGTTTGGTAACCTTCTAGATCTTCCGGGGGTAGCCCTTGCATCCTACATGAATGACGAAGGCCTATGTTGGTGAACCAAGTAAAGAGTGGAAAAAATCTATGGCTAACTAGAGAAAACAAACAAAACTCACTAATAAAATCTAGGAATCAAACCAACCAAACAAACCTTCTTATTTAGAAGTCACTAGTTGGTGATGAAATCCAACGTCGTGAAATCAAGACAAGAATGGGCTGGGATAAGAAGGTGGAAAATTTACGTTGACGACCTGCTTAACGGACTTACACCCTGGTGCAAGCTCCCACACATAATCGTGGGTATACTCTCCAAGGAGCCCGAGTGAGTTTGGCCAACATCGATTCGAGGTACCGTGAAGACTTTCTCCTCCACATTCATCTCGTGTAAAGACCCTAGAGAGATAGGCCACTAAGGTTACCAACTACAACAATAATGCCTGGGGAAACAATCAACAGTCCAATCCACGCGTAAAGGTAGGGTATCTAGCCTAAAATCAACTCGAAAGGCTTCCATTCATAATTGTGGGTATACCTTCAAGTGACCCCCAATAATACGCACAATCTCTACACCAAGACCAACAAAGCAGGGTGAGTAACTCTACCGGTCTTAATGCGACCTTGTGATTGACCCTTGTGTTAGAAGGGCTTCCCAGGACGAAATGTAGCAATTGGATTTGAACTCTCCCTATCACAAGATACTATTGTGTGTTTTGATGCTTTGGAGAGTGTGCCTTACAACCTATTCCAAAGCGCTATCCTAGCTAATGTTGGTGAAAAAGATCCCTAGAAAATAAAAGTTACTAATAAATTTTAAATTTACGTTGTGTTTTAGAGGTTGTTGCTTGCTCAAAAGGGATATGGAAGCGAAACTGATGAAGTTGTGACCTTGACCCAATAAAATGCAAAGAGAGATGAATGTGCAATTTTCCAATTCAATGAACTCTAGTTACAATAGGGAGAAGGTATTTATTTTGAAGTACAACAAGCTACAAATTTCAATTTCTTAATTTTGAATGAACATAATTCTAAATAATCACAAACTACAAAATTTTCCAATTTCTTCTCTTTAACCAATATTTTGAATGTAAAAATTTCCTTATGAGA
>ML778874.1:181512-219108 GCA_009831015.1 Picea engelmannii
AAATAATGTACATACAAGAAAATGAAAGCAAGAATAAGAATAGGAGGGACCCAATACCGTTTTAGCTCCAAAATGTGTTGAAGTCTAAAATAGTAAGGGGGGGTGTTGTTGCTAGCACAATAGAACTCATGTTCGATTATGATTGGGATGATGATTCTCCCACCGAAAGATAATAGGGCTTACATAATCATTAGGCACCTACTCTTGGATGTCAATTTTGACCATTGCTTATAAGTATACTAGTTAAATTTAAATATTATTTTTTTTAAAACAATAACAAAGATTAATTGCATAACAACTCATCGTTGTTTTATAATCCTCAACTCTTAATTTACTTGAATTATATTTTAATGTATATTATATATGATACAAACTATAATATAAAGTATATAATAGGTTTTTATCTATGAAAGATATAAATATAGTGAGCTCTCAAGTGATTTTTAATTGAGTCAATATTGATGGTAATACTAGTATATGTAAATCACACTTTGGGGAAGGTTAAGAAATAATCAAAATAATCAGGGTCATTTTCTTACAAATTTTTACTCTTCACTTAATTAAATTATATTTTAATGTATATGTATGTATGATATAAGCATAATATAGAGTATAAAACATGTTTTATATTCAATATTTTATAGGAGAAAAAAAAAAATTCTTCAATAAAATTTTGGGCATTCGGTACCACTCATAAATAGGATTGGAACCCTAGACGAGAGGACCAACGTTTCCCCTAAACACTAGTAAACCAAAGCATGAGATCTATCAAGTTACCAAATAGTTAGTGATTCCTTTTCTCTTTAGCACTTTTTCATACAACATATTTACATAAACTCTTTACTCGGTGATATAAAAACTATTAAGTTTGCATTTGTTTTGTGAATCTTTATTTATTATTTCTTTCATTTTTATTCATGTTTTGGTGCTCATAACTCAATCAGTGTAATATACCTCCTTGGCATGAGGCTAAACTACAATAGGATGTTGTGTGAGAGTTGGTTGCATTAATTGGCATGAGGCTAAACTACAACAAGATGTTGTGTGAGAGTTGGTTTCATTAATTGACATGAGGCTAAACTACAACAGGATGTTGTTGATTATGTTGGAAGGATCTCTTGAGAAGATAGTAGGGTAAAAGGTAATTTAAAGGTTGAAATCACATTTTTCCTCTTAGAGTATAAGGTAAAATTGCTTCTAGTTGCTTAACTACAACTTGATTGATTTTGATAGTTAGGTATGAGTGACCATGATAATCTATCAAGTGTTGTAGTCTACCCAAATATGTCTCATTTCATAATGGTCATTCATGGTGAGATGGGTTTACATGATTTTATAATTACAGGGTTATGTTATCCTTGCATGTAGATTCAAAAGAGTTGAAGAAATTCTAACTTTTTCCTTAAACACACACACACACAAACACAAAACTTGATTAGTGTAATATACTTAAATTGTATGCCAAAGGTGTTTTTCTAGGGGATTGCGTCCCTCAAAACCATTTGTCACTCAAAACTTGTCAACCAATACCACTTATGGCTCATGTTCTTTTCCACCAATCAACTCAATGAATCATTATTTGTCATGTAATCAATCATTCACTTGTCGTACTCCATCTATCCTAGTGCCACATACCCAACACTATAATAACCCCCCTCTACCAATCTTGTAAATGTTAATGTGGAAGAGTCTTGTTTCCATGTACTTGTTTTGCAAATGTTAAAAAATAGAGACTTGAAGGACATGGAATATTGGGAATTTGATGGTTTAAGATCTATATACTATAGTGGATATTCTATTGGAACAATTTGTCACATTAAATCTTACAAGTTTTCTGCAAAACATCTCTATTATCTAGTGCTTACTTATTATTACAAATTAATATTAAAAGTGTCACATTCAAATCACTGGAATACATTAAGAATGCTATAAAAGGAGCTAAGACAATACACACCACACCATCCACACAATGAACAAAAGATATAATTTTGAAAACACAACATGGGAAAAACCGGATCGAAGGTAACGACTATGCCTTGCTCTTTTTTTTCTCATGTGTTAAGTGCAAATATAAAGAAAGATGAACTCACTATGGAGTTGTGATAGGAATTATACCCTGTATGGGTATTATATGGTCTTCTACTTCCTTTATTATACTGACAATACACCACTTCTTTGCTCTACTCAACTATGAAATATTGAACCAATACAACAAGAATGGAACCCTTTCCTTTCCTAATGGTCTAATATTTAACATGTCCTCATAGTCATCTAGGGTTTTGCATGCCTCAATTCTTGTTTAGGGTTAGGGTTTTGGACTCTTTGTAATCTTCTTGAAAGCATATAATATGTGACTAGATCCACATGTAATCCATAGTGTATCATTTTATAATTTTCCATCTATCTTAGTATGTTTTGGGTGGAAAAATTGGAGGAATTGACTTACAGGGCCCATTTTAGTAGCAGGTCCCAGTTTGGAGATTTGGGGTCCGAAACCTTCTAGAGCCATTTTGAGGCATCAAACAATACTTTTTAGGGTTGTTAAGTGGTTGAGATTTGAAAATAGAATCCCATACAAAATATCCAATAAAAATATAGAATAAATCCACCTTTATTAATAGGAAACCCTTAAGATATGGAAACATCTTACATTTGATCCTTTTATGGAAGGAATCCACTCCTATTCACTTACCTCTTCGAGGGGGCAACCTCCCAATGAGCTATGCTCCAAATTCAATACTATTCAACCACACTCCATTACATTGCTTACACCTCTTTATATAATACTACTTACCACCTATGAACATTCTAGAGAAGGGACCTTCTAGTAAGACTTCTCACCTTTATTTTGTTCACACTATTACATGGGCCTTTTACTTGAAATGGTCTCCATACATAAAAATACATAACCATATTATTATTCCCATTGGGTACCTCCCTAGGTGCCCCATATTACCCCCCTAGATACACTACATTCTACCCCCTTTAAAAAAGCGTTGCCCTCAATGCTTGTTGTGAGGAAGTACAACCATATACTAGGGTCCCATGGATAAGTTTGGACCTTAATGTTGAAGTAGGCTAGAAAACCAAGGTCCTATGTACAAGTGATAGCCACTATGTTGAAGTAGTCCAAGCTCATTGTAAACCTAGGTCCCATGTCCAAGTGCTCATGTGAACTCCCCTATGAAGATATCGAGACTCAATAGCCACCTGAAAATGGTGCTCCAAATATCTACAGTAGTCATGTGGATCCAAATATGTAGATTCATCCATATCCAAAATATTATCCACATAACACACTAGTAAGGGAGAGTGATCAAATTGAAAAATAGTATTCATAGAACGCACTTGAATTCTCTCCATGATGTTCTCTACATAAGGTGGATTATAGTCATCAAATAGAAGATGAAAATAGTTATCATCCCATAAATGACTACTATCGATATACTAATCATCACAATTAGCCTCAAAATCATACCAAGCATATCTTTCTTGATTATATTATTTTGTGAGGTAAGGGTATATGGGCCCCATAATATATCTCTCCTACCATTTAGCTACGGTTTCTTGAATATCTCGAATGTTTTTTTTTATGCGCATGAGGGTTTGAATATGTCGGAGAGCGATGTTTATGCCCATAAGGATTTGAGAGCGAAGTTTTTTAGAGGCCATTGGAAGCACCACCGATAATATAAATATATGAAAACCCTCTATCCAATGGCACTGATTTGGCAACAATCTGAGCACCATATCAAAATTTATGAGCTACGCAGTCTTGCGGTCATCATAAAAAACCCTAAAAATTATTGATTTTAAATCAATGATATCTTCACTTCTGGAGCTTTGATTCAAACAATTTTTTTTTGATTGGTTGATTTTGTAAGAGGAACTCAGATATACAATTGGTTTGGGAAAATTATGCACCAAATGCTACATAAACTTGCAAATTGCACAATCAAAATCGAAAAAACCCTGAAAAAGTGTTGATTTTAAATCAACGATATCTTGACCTCTTGAACTTTGATTCTGATGATTTTTTTTGTTTTTTGTTTTTTTAAATTAGTTTTTTTTATAAGATGAACTTAGATCTACAACTAGTTTCTTCAAATTCTACTTATAAATCTATAGGAATTGGTTTGAGTGTTGTGGCCCTCTTTTTTTTTAAACCTGTAAAATAGAAAAAAAAATTGCCCCTTTTCTTGGTGGAAGAAAGTGATCTTATACCAATTGTTAAGTTCATGAGATCTAAAAATAGAATCCCATACAAAATATCTAAGAACGATATAGAATAAATCCACCTTTATTAATATCAAACCCTTAAGGTAGGGCAACACCTTACATTTGATCCTTTTATGGAATGAATCCACTCTTGTTCACTTGCCTCTTCGAGGGGGAAACCTCTTAATGAGCTACACTCCAAAAACAATACTCTTCAACCATGCTCCATTACATTTCTTACACCTCTTTATATAATACTACCCACCACCTATGAACATTCTAGAGAAGGAATCTTCTAGTAGGTGGAACCTTCCAGTAAGCCTTCTTACCTTTATTGTGTTCACACTATTACATGGGCCTTATTTGCTATAAGTGGCCTCCATACATAACAATACATAACCATATTATTATTCCCTATGGTTACCTCCCTAGGTACCCCATATTACTCCCCTAAACACACTACAGGGGTTAAAAATTTATGAGGATAGCTCTGAGCCCCTTGATGTTGTTCTACACACAAAGAGATTTCCAACTATGCAAAAATCACCTCAATTAGAGCTCGTATTCAATTTTTTTTGCCTCTCATAAGTTGACCTACCTTGTTGACCATCATGGTACCAAGTGGATGCCAGGTTAGCCCCCATTATTCACACATGTGAGGACAGTCACGTGTGGAATTTAAAGAATATTCTAGAAGGTCCAAAACCTTAACACTAATTGAGGTTTGAGGATGCAAAAACACTAACCTTAAATGACTATCAAACTATGTTAAATATTGATCTACTAGGAAGAGAGGGAGTTCCATTCTTTTAGCATTATACATGTTATATAGTTGATTAGATCATATAGGAGTGGGATTTGGGAGTACAATAGAGGAGGAGGAATATTTTGTAGTAGCCATTTAGGCCACAATGTCAAAGGAAACTCCATAGTGAGTGCTCCTTTCGTTGTATTTGCATTTCGTAACTGAAGAAAAGAGAGCGGAGCATAGGCCTCACCTTCCAGTTGGGTTTTATCCCATATCAAGTTTCTCAGGTCACATCTTGTGTTCAATTGTGTGATAAATTTGTTTATTTGCTTGTTCTTTCATCTTCAAATTTTATTTATTTCCATAAATGTGAGCATTAATCTAGTAACAATAAATCTAGGATCTAGGGAAATAAATTGAATAGTAAAATATTTTAGAATATTAAAAGATCTATTGTGRTGAACTATTCCAGTGGAATATCCACAACAATTTACAGATAAACATGTGTGAGTAATGGGAGCTAGCGTGGCATTCACTCTGTACTATGGTGGTCAAATAGGTCAATTTGTGGGAAGCATAACTTCCTCATATTGACTCTTATTGAGGTGAGATTTATGTTGTTGGGAAGCTCTTAACTTGTAAACTAGCATCGGAGGGTTGGGAACTTTGTTCATGAATTTTTGACCCAAAAATGTCATTTAATGCCTCAAACAAGCTCTAGAAGTTTTATGATCCCAAATAATCAAAATAGGATTTGCCCCTAAAATGGGCCCTCGAGTCAATAACTCTAATTTGTCCACTCATAAAGTACCAAAATAGACAATAAATTATATAGTGTTTCATTTTGGATCATACCTCCTCATTTTGGGAGGCTTTTAGTCCCCAAAATATTTCACTAAAGGAGGTGAGGAAATTTTTCCTCTACCTTCTCTATGGAGTACCATTTGGCCTTGCCTCAAAGTTGCCCTTTCAACCCAACCTACCGGAGTTCCAACCGCCCTCATTTAGTTGTTCTATACTTCTTCTACAAAATTATATCATCTGTTAACTTTTCCTAATCTTTTGGTTCTAAGTCCTCTACGGTAGGTAAGACTTACCCATGATTTTCCTAGTTTAACAAGGAAGGCTCATAAAGTTTCAAATTTTCCACACACTACTAAGTAAATGAACATATATGGAGGTGGATTGATTTTGTAGGAATTATCACCTACTTGCTCCAACACTTCAAAGGGAACGTACCACAAATCCTTGACCTTCTTAGTAGGACCATGTAGCCTTTATTTGTTTAGATGTAAGTAGACATGATCTCCTACCTTGAGTGTCTTCTCAATTTTGTACTAGTCATGTTCACCCTTGTACTTTTCCTATGACTTCTTCAATGTCTCTTATTCTTGCAGATGTATTTTCCTAATCTTGTCGATGAATATTTCATCCTTGAATACTTCTCTTGTGGTCTCTTCCCTCACTCCTCCTTGTTGTCCATATACAACATCTAAAGGAAAAGGTGGTAAATATCCAAAGAAAGTTTCAAAAGGGGACTTACTGGTGGAAGTGTGGACTATCCCTTCGATTGTTATTATACTCACCTGTCATGGCGAGGGTTTAAGACTTCTTTCTTTAAGCCAATTTTTGGATCTTGCAATTTCCCATAAAAACCCTAAAGAAAATGGTTTTGATAGAAATATGGTCTATAAACTACTGTGAATATTCTAGTGGAACAATTCATCACAACAAATCTTACAAGTTTTCTATAAAATATCTATTATGTAATTTTTACTTATTATTATAAATTAATATTACAAACATAACACTAAAATTAGCCCCAAGGGTTAGTTCAAATGGTTTTGAGCCAGACATGAAGTTAACCCGAGCGGAGGAGCTCACGGGTTCAAATCTCTTGTTCCCCCTTGGGGTCAGGTCCCGTAATAAGGGTCGACGATTTACCTCGTTTACCATCCATGAAGTGGGGAAGTACTCGAGGGTTTCCCGTGAGGTATTCCATCGAAAAAAAAAGAACACCTAAATTACTAAAATAAATTGAGATTGTTATAAAAGGAGCTAAAATAATAAACACCACATTATTTTCACAATGAAAATAAGATATATCGTGGGAAACCCAATATGAAAAAACCTAGCCAAAAAGTGGGGATTGTGCCTTGCTCTTTTCTTCTTAGTTATAAAATGCAAATACAAAGAAAGATGAACTCACTACGGAGTTGTCATGGACATTTGACTTGAATGACTGCTACATGGTCTTATACTTCCTCTATTCTACTCACAATATCCTAGTCCCTTTCTCAGCTTAACTATGGAACAATAAATTAGTAGAACAAGAATTGAACCCCTTCCTTTCCCCGTGGCCTAATATTTAACATGTCCCTATAACCACCTAGGGTTAGAGTTAGGGATTTTGCATGCCTCGATTCCTCATTATGGTTAGGGTTTTGTACCCTCTAGAATCTTCTTAAAAGTCCACATGTCACTAACTCCACATGTGTGAGTAACAGGTGATGCACACAAAAATCCACTCGATGTAACTATGGTGGTAAAAAACATAGGGCAATTTGTGGGGGGCACAATTTCCTCATACAATCTTTGATTGAGGTGATAGTTGCGTCATTGGAAATCTCTCAACATGTTGAATAACATCGAAGTTTCTAAACTTTGGTTGCAAAGCTTTGACTCCAAAATAGTCATTTAATGCCCCAAGCGAGCTATGGAAGTTCTATGAACCCAAATCACCAAAATATGACCTAACTCTAAAATAGGCCCTACAAGCCGATAGCTCTATTTTTTCCACTTATAAAGTACCAAAATAGATGAAAAATTATATAGTGATTTGAATCAATTTACAAGTTGAGATTCGATGGCAGGGTTTCATGACCTAAGGGGGAATGAGGATTGCTGGGTGAGGTTGTGGGAAGATCTAGTATGGATGTGTATCATGTGATAGTATATTTCCCATAATGGCATCCTTCTTGTCACTCATATAATGATGCTCACAAGCTGTATGTGTGAATTGAATAAATAGGCGGGGTTGCACATGTTTACATTTCATGTAGTTTGTGGCGCGAAAGGATATAATTATTTTCAGGTTCCATTGAGTTTAACCAAATGAATTTTTAGATATCTGCATTCAAAAAGAATACTCATTTTTACTATCCCTGATGTTTCATTAATATAAAACCCATCGAGGTATGATGCTCTTTCATAAGTATTCATAAAGTGTGAAGTTGTTGTTTGCGTGGTCATCAAAGGAACAACACATGCTACTCTTAAGTTTATGTAAGACAATGAATTTATGGTGTAGACTGAGTGTGTAGGAAAAACAATGGATACTTCTTCATAGTTCATAGGTATACATCTCTCCAATTTCTCCAATCTTTTTTCTAGCATGATTGAATGTCTAGGAAATTATGCTCACAATGATATTGAAGAGAGGTTGCCCTTTGCAGGGGAAGTGTTTTTGCAAAGGGAATTGAATTCCTTGTAAGTTACAACACAATGTACGATATCAAAAGAACTGTGAAGTGAATTGCCTCATATTTTATAGTTTGTTGATAAAGCACAATGATTGATAGCAAGTATGAAACCCCTATATTTGACAAAAAAATGATGATAATACTAATACTAATACTAATAATAATGGAAACAAGCTACTACAATATGCTAAGAATGTTGTGCAGGTTTCCATGAATAGGATGAAAAGTAATTCCATAATTTTTTATTTAGCAGAGATAAATTTTTGAGATAGAGTATCTTGGCCAAAGGATACATGAATCGATTTCTAGGGTTTCATTATGTTCTTCTCATCATGAAGATCTGAAAAAAAATTACACCCATTAACTCTACCACAAACCATTGATCTAATAAGATCCAATGGTGGGTGGGATTATGGCATGCTTTAAAACTTATATGGCCTTGGGAGTGTGCTTTCCCTATGCATGTCCCTTCTCTATTATAAGATAGTAGAGGACAATCCCCATCCTAATTCACTTACAAATTTTACATGATAGCCCACCCATCATCGATATCTTCAAATCCAACAATTGGTAGGTTTCATGCTTACTCTAATACATTTTTAACTTAGAGCTATGCATAGCCATCACACATCCTTATAACATTTTTGACCTTATAACCATGCAAAAAATGTCATGGAGTGCAAGACAAAAGGTCAAGTTTGACTTGGATGGATTGATACTACTCAGTTTGATATCATATTTACTTACCACTCCACCTTGCTGCATTGATGCATTGTAATGGTGAAAACCAACAAATTTTGTTGAATAATTATGGTAGTTCTTTGATTGGTATGCAAAGTTGGTGATGATTTAATAGGTTTAAAGTACGTTGCATGRTGGAACCCATTGCTTGATATTTGCATGCATTATGTTGGTAACTAGAGATATAAGGAAAATAACACAACTCCATAAAAATGTGTTTTAATAGACTATAAATTTATGATGAATCTCTTTTAAGTGATGACTCGTATCATGTCAACMACTAAAGATAACATAAAGAGAAGCCACAACTCCATTTTAGTCTTTTAATAATTCTTATAGTATGAAGTAAGTCTTTCMARAAATGACTCGTATCATGTMAATAACTAAAATCATGTCARTAACTAAAAAYATAAGAAAGATGATACACATTCATACAAAGAAACAAGGGATTAACAATKAGAAAATAAGTCCATTTTTACCCACCCCAAACAAAGGGAAATTCAATCTCTTCGAAAAGTGAAAATGATGTCTCCTAAACAAAATCTCTTTAAAGAAGAAAGAGAATCTAACATCCACCATTCCCAAGAAATTTCATTTGTTCTTCATTGAGAAATAATAGATTTATGGGGAAAAAACAATTTACAAAGCTTAATGGTGGTGTTTATAGTTTCACAACGTTTTTTCAATGGGTTAATTGTCACGATGCTCGTGAGAAGTTGTTGATGCTTTACCAACCAGTGCCACTGTAGTGGTTAGGTCCATGCCAAGTGGTTTTTGATATATTTATGTTTCTGCAAATAAAACTGTAGTTTATCTTTTTTGGAATTTTAAAAGATATAATCAAAAGCTATGGTTATTATTATGTGCCAACTGCATAGAAGAAAGTAACATCATATTAAATTATTCTTTGGAATTTTAAAAGTTATAATCAAAAGCTAGGGTTATTATTATGTGCCAACTGCATAGAAGAAAGTAACATCAGATTGATTTATGCCAACTACATAGAAGAAAGTAACACCATATTAATTTATGTGCCTAGTATTTAATATTGATTTACTCGCGTATGCATTATAACATGCATAATTTATACATGGTCTTTGATTGTATAGTTTGTATATATCTCATTAAAATAATGAAAAACCACTTGAAAAAATATGATATCATTCTTATGTATAAAATTATGCATCACCTAACAATTAAAGTAAATTTATTGGAGAATGTGAGACATGGACCTTAAAACTTAAAAGGTAATATTCTTTATACCATCTTATTGTTTGACGTTGCCTTCATATAAAAAAGGAAAAAATAATTTATTCTAATTTTTAAGGATATCCATATTTAAAAGCGTTTTGGAAGTAGACGCACAAGCATCAAAGTCAACAATTGAGATTGTTGGTTAATGAAAATTGTGTTAGGATTAAGGTTGAGCAAATTGGATCTTCTCCATCCGAATTAGACAAATTAAATTTGACATGTATGTCAAAGTATTACAACTATATATTATTAGTGAAAAGTCAATCTATGTAATTTGACTAGATTCAGGGAGTGGTTCATCCTCAAATACTTTCAGGAATCAATTGTCCAGGATTAACTACTGGAAATATTTTTTCGCAGAATTTGGATGGAGAAGATCCAATAGATGCTCGTAATAGAGATAATGATGTTCGTAATAGAGATGCTGGTTATTATTAGTGCGATAAACTAATAAAACACGAGAGTGTTTTCTGCTTGAGTAAGTAAGTGTTGTTTCGCTCCACGATTTGAGGACCATACCCCTACTTATTTTTGTGGGTCGATAAAAAGGAACGAAGTAGGATCCAAGAATTCAATTCTTACAATATTACAATTTATCACCATTATCTTCCTCGAGATCATAAAAAATCAAATATATAACAAATTTACTAAAATATAAAAAACAAATCATGATTTATACTATTACAATATTATAATTAAAGTAAAAAATTTAAAAATTGATAAAAATATTTTAATTTATTTTATGAACTAGATAACATAAATGTAATTAATGTAATGAGACAAAGCAGAAATAGCTGCAGTCATTACCCTTGTTTATGTACGTAGATATCCCATAAAATTAAACTTTATAGTAATCCATTCTAAATTTCAATGAAGTTACTGAATTAAACCTTTCCGTAAAAAAGTAATTACAAGCAATATATAGGATCTCAATATCAAAGTAGATGTAATATGATGACAATAATGGCGATATATCTACGAGCAGTAGTATTAAGTAAGAATAAAGCATAATGGCCATGCGTCCACCAATAGTAGGGTTGGGTGAGCCGTAGGCCATCATAAATACAAGCTCATGCCCTAGAAATAACAAAGATCGAAAAGTCGTTGTAAATGTATATTTTACATAAAAAAGAGAAATCCCAATTGCTATCCCATGTTATTCAATTTGTCACCATATCCACAATGAAATCGGCCCAAATTCTTTATAGGGGAAACTACAAACTTACATGGTTTTATTGTATGAAACAATCTATTTAAATTAAAGTATTTAAAAGTACAAAGTTCGATCTTGATCTTTGAAATTTGTATCATTAACCTGTTTTGGTGCTTTTACATGGCATTTGTATTTATAACCTCTTTTGGTGCTTCAAATGAAATTTGTATTTATAACCAAATTGGTGCTTCAAATGACATTTGTATTTAGAACGTGGTGCAGGAAAGCACGTGCTCACGCTGGTATACAAGTGTTAAGGATGGTTTGCAACCACCTAGAGGGAGCAGAGGCTGGAGGGTGACATGGGGATCTCTGAGCTACCTTCTCAATTGCCTTTTGAACCTAGAACACTTCAAGAAGCACCCTCCCATGCACATTCATTTTGCACCAACCCGACTCCACAAGAACCAACTCCAATTTTGACTATCAGCACCATCATGCATATTATAGGTGCAACATCTACTAAACAACCATTCTGGGTTAATAGAGTCGCTTTCCATCCAACAATATGTATTCCTCATCCGAGCCACCATCCACATCAAACGACTAAGCTTTTTAGATGAATTTAAAATCAAGGGCTTTTTAGGGAGGATTTTTTAATAAACTTGCTTGTGGCTTGTTGAACGTCAAGATCATTTGATAAAGGGATCGCAAAGGTCTTTCTCTATCTATAGTTCATAATTATGTTTTTTGCTTTGCTAATTTGAGTTGATCCTAAATTTTAAACTTAATGCTATGAGTTTGAGTAGATCCCAAATTTTAAACTTAATGTAGTACTAGCCAAGATAAGGAAATTAAGACTGAATGCGAGAGATCTGAGACATTTCTTATCTCTTCCATTCATCAACCAAGCCCCTAATCCTCTATATTCTGCCTGCCAGTAGGCCGATTTCCTCCTCCTCAATGTTTTGGTTGCACTCTCTCCTGGATAAAGTGAATAGTTTGGATATGTTCATCCATATTTCTAGTCCAGAGGCCTCTGCATTGACATTGTAGTTGATGCCTTTGGAATCATTGGGTTATTCTTTTCCTTTTTTTTTATAATTTAAAATATGGTTTGTAATCCCCCTACCTTACTAGTTGTGCTGGTAAAACCCCACATACTAGCATATATTGTTTCTCATCTATTTTAGTGATGTTCAACTAGGGGGTAAATTTATACCAATGTCCACTCGAAGATATTCCTTTACAGTGCACTACCAAATATGCATATTATCTTTAGGAATATGCACATTTCCATCCCCGACCCTCGTTGATAAATGCTTATAGGGAAATGCCTAGATCGATAGATGTGATGCATGAAGTTATTAAGATAGATAGTGCTTTTATTCATACAAAATGGTCATTGAGTTTGTTTTCGTAGCGTCATGCACTAAAAATTCAATGGAAAGTGGAGAAATATTATGAAAACTGTAGCTCATATGACTAATCTTGTCATTTTCTATGAACAGATCCGTTCTTAGAGGCCTTTATCTCATTAATTAAGGGAACCTTTCACTTTGCTCCCATGAAAAGTGTGTGGATACCCAAATCTCGATCCGTAGACAAAATACCGGAAAGGTGTGACACCTTATTAAAGGGAATCTAGTTTTGAACTGGCAATCTTCCCTACTTCGTATGTCTATTCATGTTGTTTATGTTGTTATTATTTTGGATATCTACCTTGGCTACAGATGAAGGAGGTATGGCAGCTCCCAGTCCCAGTCCCATTTTAGGCATGGAAGTCGATGCAACTTCTCTGGCCTATGTTCCCTTTGTGATTGCGACACTTTTTGGATGCATGATTTCTTTATTTTCCATTGAAATTCTATGAAATTGAATTTAGTTGAAAAATGTTTGGAGGGAGATGGATTTTAGGTAGAGTCATATTATGCTACTTTCGTTGTGGCATACCATGTTGGGAGATAGATTTTCCAATGTAAAACTTTAAAATCCTTGAGAAATGCTATAAATTATTTTGATGAAAGCTTATAATGAAAATACAAAACCTAAAAGGGTTTGAACCATTTGGATGAGTAAATTTCTTGTATCACATCCTAGGTCACTAGAGCATCCCATGAGCATAATTTATTTCAGAAGCAACATAATGCAACTCGGGCAATCAGGTCAATTGTGTCGAGTGTTGGATCAATAGGTGGTGAAACTCCATGCTAGATTCATTGTAAAGCATTTCCATTCATACTGGAGTGAGCCATAGCCCTTATAGTAAAAACACTTTGTTCGTTGCTTGCTTTCTCGCTCAACAATGTGAGACCCACATATCTACCTAAGGATCAAAGTGAATTCATAAACAATAGACTTTCATGTCTTGGATACATATTGCAAACATTTTATTACTTACACTTCGAAATTTTGTAGGCATTACTCAACTTGCAAAATGATAAACAATGATAGACATGCATAAGGTTTTCAATTGATTTTGTACTAATGAATTGTATCCTAGAAATTTCTAAATTTTTTTACTGATGAATTGTATCCTTGAACAATTCGAGAAAACAATAACATGTAACTGTTCAAGAAAACAATAACATATAACAATTCGAGAGAGAGGCAATTAATAGATGAGAGAAGTCAAATGAATGAACACACACCTCATAATAATAACAACATTGTTCTAAGGTTTGTTCTATTTTTTGTTTTCTCTACTACCATTTTATGGTCCTGTTTGCAACAGTTTTTTGAATTTCACCATGTATTTTCAGTGGCCACCATGTACAAAGCATTTCTCCTTCCTACACAAAAAATTCAAATATGAAGGATCGAGGAAAAAGTAAAGGACGGTGTAGAATAACGGTGAATAAGGCATTGCTCCTTCCAACATATAAACTCAAATATCAACGTAGAGTAAAGGGAGGTGGAGAATGGCGGTGAATAGGAAGCCAAAACATAGGCGGCAAAGGACTAAATGATTTGATATATATATTTTTCTTTCATTGGAATATGTACACACATGCCTTATCGTTAGGCCCGATAAGGTGTTAATGCTAGATGACAAAGAGATGATGGGGTTGAGGCTGTCATAAGGAGTTTGACAGATCAAACAATGAGGCAATGAGGATAGGGTTGAGGCTAGCAGAAGAAATGTGATAGATCAAGCCAAGTGACGACAATCCACATCTACTCACTCAACAGACTTAATGAGCTCAATCAATAGACTTAATGAGCTCAATCAATAGGTGCAAAATATAAAATGCATCACCTTATAAACTTAGGTTATAGGTTGTACAAGATTGAAGATTGAAAAAAATGAATGTATTGTGTCACACAACTTAGAATTGACATCTGAGCTCGACAATAAGAGTTAGAACTTATTAGCCAATATCTTTTTAAATAAAAGCAACTAAAACATTACAAAATAATAACTATTTTAATTTTCCTATGCACAACTTTGAGAAAGAGAAAAATGTGTTTAGTCAAAGGAAAATTAATTGACAGTCAAAGACGAATTGATCGATAGAGTCTTGGCCTTCGGCAGGGACTAATAACTAACTTACATGGGAAATATTAGGGAACCAACCATGTGTAATTACAATTTGAGTTATTGTTTTCTCATCATTATACAAAACCACCATGAAATAACAGATGCAATGTGAATATTTGATAATAGATGGTGTTTCCATTGATTATCTAAAACTATTTCACTTACATAGGATTCAATATAGTTTATATAAACCTCATAATGATAGGTGAAAACTTTGATTAATGTTCACTATTCACTTTTTGGAGATTACACCATGTTAGACCTTTCATGATGGCTTATGGACCAGAATGCATACTTCAACATATATGATGGTTCAAGCATGCAACATATGCACGCACCACTATGGATCTAGATTTCAAATTTTAAAAAGCACACAAATTAGCAAAGCCACCACATGAAATATTACATTCCATCGATTTTTAAGTCCCAAAAATTGTGCACATAATTCCTTGAAAAAAACCTTCGTTAAAACTACATAATTCCTTGAGAAGAACCTTCTTTAGAAGTACATGTGTTTTCACAAAACCATGTGGCATCCACAACATGGCTAATTTGAATATATATGGACCACTTATAGAACGACATATTATAATCTGGTCCACCATCCCCAAAAAATGCTCCTCTTTGTTCAAAAATAAGGTATATTCATAAAGGTCAAACACCTCGAGATAAATGCTCACACACATATTAAAGATTGGGACACTGAGTACATGGTTAAGGGAAACAATGCACATCACTTAGGCAATTAATTAATCCATAAAAATATGTTACAGTAAGATTTCTCAATTCAATCATCAACAAATGACTATTCATTCCCTTTAAACATAGATCATGGACCAATCAAGTGTTAAGTCACTTATTAAGTGTCACTGTTTGAGTTGTCAAATGACTCATGTGTAAGACATGATTGTGATTGTTGCATTAGTAAAGTACAAAAACACACTAAAGAAACACACTTTAACCTAAAACCACATTAGACCAAGTTGAATTTAACCTAGCTCTTACTGTCAAAATATCCTAACATCCCCCATTAAGAACAACTTGGGATAGGGTTGAAGGATTTACAAAAGTGGCAAAAGGAGAAAGAGGGAGGCATTAGAGCCTATCCCCCCCTAATGACAACTTCTTGAACTCTTAACATAAACTGAAGCTTTAAGAATTTGGCTTTTGTGAGGGGATTCATGGAAACATTAGCAACTTGTTCATATGTATGACAATAGAGCACTTCAATCCTAGTGAGCTCTTGAAGAAGCATTCAAATGTGTGACACTAAAGCACTTCAAGCCTATTGAGCTCCTGAAGAAGCATTCAAATGAAGTGCATGTTGTATTGGAATTTTTGTTGCAATGGTGAGAAAAATGCATCTATTAGTAGGTTGCTAAGCTAATAACAAACGCATTTGAGAGTGTGGGTTTGACACAAGAGTAAACACAACAACCCATAAGCAATAAGTGAGCATAAGCAACATTAAATTATGAATTAAACAATAGAACACCATTCAAATTGTAGATATTTGTGGGGAGGGGGAAGAAACAATACTCATATCATTATCCAATGGAAAGGAAAAAATGTAAAATATCACTTTGACGAGAGTGTATGGCAACAAATGGGATCCAAATGTTTCCTCAAGAGAGTCTTTTTCCTCCTTGAATGCTCACTTTCTAACTCTAGCGAATGTGGATAGCATGTCCCTTGGGTGAAAGACAAACAAGAAAGCAAGATGGAAAGAAAGGAAGAAATGAGGGAGTAAGAGAAGTGGTCTCCAAGCTCATTCTTCATCATAACTCTACAATCAATTATTCTTCCATAATGCAGTCTTGTGTCTCCCTTTTATAAGAAAAAAATTGAACTCTTTAAGAACTAGTTCATATGTGAACACCCTTTCTGTTGGGTATGTGTTATATCTTTGCACGACTAAATTTAGTCTCTGCTACGTTGTGCCAGGCGCGCAATGCCCCTGAGAATTTTTTTACCTTGGGAAACATGTCACATTTTTGCCTCATTTTTCTTGTCACCTTGATTTACGTGTCCATTGTTGGGCAGTTTTTCGGCACATGGTTTTTTCCGATGGTTTTCTATTTCCGGTTAAGGAATTAGGGTTGTTGACTAATCCAGGTCATTGGGTTAGGGTTTTGAATGTCGTTGGCTCCCATATGTATATTGTATTGTAAACAATGTATTACTATGAATGAATATAGAATATGTTGGTTTTCCCAGTTTGGGTTTCCAGTGGAAAAATCTCTGTGTAATGTGTGTATTTGCCATTGTATCTTTTCTGTTCTTTTATTGAAAATATTTTTGCAGTAAAATATTGTACAAGGTTAAAATCTACACTTTCTCCATGAGCTAGATTCCACTTGTTAGATGAACATTTAAGGTAATATAATGAATGGATTAGACATGGAGATCCTTCCTCTTTGACCTATACTCAACTTTAGGCTGATTAGTAAGCCTATGCGTAATTAATGCACTGTGAAAAACTAAATTTTCTGGTTTCACAAGGGTTTGTGGTTCTCAAGAGATTTTATGTGTGACACATGTAAGTGATATGTGGGCAAGCTGCATAAATCTAAAAGTAGTTGGTTGAGAGTTTAACTTTGCTCGATTAGGGACAACTAACCATGGATTGATATCATGTACTACATTATGTAAGTTATAGATTTTCTGGTGACATTCCCCGGTACAAACACTCAATTGTCACAGGTGAGTGAAATTGAGGTGATAACCGTTGCCCCCTGATTTGTGAGGTTAGGAGCATCTCGTATAGCCAAAATGTATCATGTGTTTCTTTCCCAAATGCTTATGTGTAGACAATTCTAGAGTGAGAGAGTAAGATGACCAAGGAGGGAGGACTTCCCAAGACAAAGTCATGAAGGTCACCTACATGATATAAAGGATGAAGTGATAGATACACATATAATCTCTTTTTAAATGAGGCAAACATTCCCCATGCTCATGAAAATGTCAAAGAAAGTTACAATATGAGAGATGGCCATTTGAGGCTAGAGTTTAACACTACGTTTTTGCATGTACAAAGATAACTTCGGTTATTGTGAAAGAATGTTGTTAACTAAATATTCTGTGAAGTGACAATGGTGCCTAGGGGGGCAAATAACTACAAACAAAGTTTGTCCAAGACAGTACACAGTCTAAGCATGTAGTGAGTCACCTGAAGGGTAATTCCACTTTGAAAGTTCGAGATAATATTGAATGAGAGCCACAAATGTTCAATATCTTCAACTGGATTAGAAACATTGCAACCACCAATGTGTATGAGCCTCCCTAATGCGATAATGAGATGATGCTCAACATGGGAGGAACGATCAAGCCAAAGAGAAATGATGACTTTCTTTTCTTGAACCAAGGCTAACTATCAATGATTTGAATGGGGACCAAGGTACTAAAATCCTCTAAACTAACCCCCCATAATAGATGATCTAATGTAGATGGGGGGAAGTTAATTGGAAATAGGGATTAAGAAACCTCTATAAACCAACATGAGGTAAAGGAACAACCAAGTAACTAATGTAATGAATTGATATTTTGATAAACGTGGACAAGTTTACCAATGAGTAGGAGACTCAGGATTTCAATTGAATGGAGCATAAATGATGACTGGCTTGGACATCGACCATAAACCAAACTGATCAAACCCAATTAGGTGTTGAGTTGTAAAGACTTGAAGAATGAATTATGTAGAAGTTGTATTGGAGGCCACGTGGACAAAGGAAAACTTAGGGCAAAAGGAGACTCATGGATCAGAATGGCTAGGCCAATAGATGGTAGGTGTAAATCTCAGGAACCCCAACAATGAAGTTGACTGGACATGGTGAGTGAGACACAATCGATCAATATATTCTATGAAGAAATGGGCGACTTAGTAGAGATGCTCCAGTCAAGGGTGAAAAGGACTATTTCCATACAAAGGGATAACTTCTCAAGATGAAACAAGCTAAGCATTGATGCTTTCCCCATTTTTTTTCTCTTGAACATTTTGTTCATGTTTTGGTATTTTTATTTCACCAAGAATAAAAGAATATGAATGTCTCTTACAAAGAATAAAAGAATATGGACACATTACGAGCAAGAAGATGAGTTCCCCAAGAATGCAACTAAGAAGTTATAACCTACATGTGTGGAAAGAATGATGACAAATGGAAGCAACTAGGGGCAAGGTCCCATGAATGGTTCTCTTTGATAGGATAATGAATGATGGTGGAAAATGAAGATGGTCTATGGGTCATGGATGAGACAAGAGACCAATGGAATGAGGTGAAGCATTAGCATAATAAACCATAAAGAACATGAAATGCTCAAGAGTCTAGGAGAGTGGTCCAACAAACTGATAAGAGGGAAGCATGAGGCTTTCTTTGAGATGCAACTACATGGAATTCCAATCCAAACTAAGGAACAAGTGATTGGGTGCCAACATGAAATGGGGGACTAAACCCGGGAAACCTATGGAAGTGGAGTACTATTATTTTGCAAGAGTTTGAGCAATTTGAATATGTGAGGCTACTTGTTGAGGTGGGATGGAAGCCTAAAGGCATATTCAAGGGGACCAAAAAAGGAAAACACATCATAAGTAGAGGGGATATGATGTATAAATGCTAGTTTGAAGAAGTATACCTAAAGAGGTTGGCAATGGGCCTTGGTTGAAATTGTAGGAAATGGATCCTAGATGATACACCTGCACACATAAAATAGATACCATGGCATCAAAGTACTCATGAAAGCAAATCCAAAGTTACAAATGGTTGAAAAAACGAGGTTTATGAGCTCTCATACTAATAAAATGAAAATGGTGGGAAAATGGCTCCTAGGTGAAGTAGGTGAAGTACCAATGCTCAAGAAATAGAGCCGACACCATGAAATATCTCGAGAAAATGAATCAAGCAATGTGTGTAGTGAAAAAATGGAGCTATTGAGCTCCCATATGGGCCAAAATAAATTTAGGGTCAACCCTATAAATGGGGTTGGGCATGCAAATCAAGAATCATTTGTGCATTTACAAGTTTGTGAGGTAGTTGGTGCCCTAAAACTTCCCAAACTTACTGCGCCAAATTGTACCATTATAATTTGACTCTGTGATCTAGGTGGATATCAGTGTCCACCCACCTATTCCATTGGCTCGAAAAACAATTTTCCACCTCGATAGTTTTTCAATAGTTTTTCGGGTTCCAAACTTCTGGGGCCATTTTGAGGCCCTAAATGACGTTTTTTGGGGATTTGGGGCCCAAGTGATTGCTGGTGGCACCAACCTAGGCTAGTCAAAAAATTTTCTTCTCGGTTAGACCTTTCCAATGGGCTATCGTGTGCCTAAAACGAAGATCATATGCAAAAGTTACGACCTCGGGAAGTTGATGTACTAACTTACCCAAACGACCCACATGACTTTTGGCGCTTCATCTCCCAGGTTTAGGTTTTTGGATGTCTAGGGTTTTTGACATTCCTGTTTATTGTAAAAGGCCTTCAAAGCCTCTTGTAACCATCTTCTTGCGAATGAGTGCAACTTTCACATCTCTTCTCAGAGATAGGCCGCCACCATTCCAACAAGCTTGTTTTCCGCTACATTTTACAATTTTAGCTTATTTCCTTATTGAATATAAAACTAGTTTTACTGTATCTCTGTTATTTTGTGTTAAGCATCTTTTAATAATCTGTATTCATTTCGTTCTTCTCATAAAATCTGGATCACTTTGTGACCACAAGGTGAGAGGACTCATTATTCTCTTCATTTTCATCTATTTACTTTCCTAGATTAGGGCTCTAGCGACACATACAATATCCCATTAGGATTTCCACAGGGTCCTACGAATGTTGAGGGAATGGTCATGCAAATGGTGCGGTTGTTCCCTCAATAGTCACATAGGCACTAGGATCATTGACAATGTGGGTACTTCAGACAACTGTCAGATAGATAGATTTGAAGTCACACAACTGATTAGTGAACAATTGTGTGACAACACAAGTGATGAGACTCCTTCCCATGCAACTAAGTCATGAGTCTATTGAAGTGAGTGGCATGCATGATTTTGCATAGTTGTTATGGAATATGTGTGTGACCATGTGGTCATTCTATGTTCTCATGCCATATCCATTTTTTGATCCTGATCAAATTTGAACCGCACAGATCCTTAAATTCTAGGTCTCGTAGATTTTACGGTGGATTGTGAAATTAAAGTTGACAAGTTATTCAAAAAATCACCCTTCTTTTTAAAGATTCTTATCAATTCGCCACTTCTCAATTGACTTGTAAAATTTAAATTTAAATTTCCTTTTGAAGGTTAAATTTGGATGAACGCTTCTCTGATGGACTAAAACCTTTTGGAAGGGCCTGAACATGTTCAAATTTGATTGTTGGATGGAGTGTCAAAGGCCAGTTGAGAATTTTTTCCTCCCGACCAATGACATAACTACAACTACATTATGTATCAAAATGTTTTAAACATTCATATTTACTTTTTACCAAATCTTTGCAAAACTTAAAAGAAGATATAATGCATGTTCAACAAGGGACTAATAAGAGGTTTAACCCATTGCTCTCAAAGAAAATAACTAACTTGTACCGCCTTTATAAAACTGTGGGATATATATATATATATATATATATATATATATATATATATATATATATATATTAATTACTAAATAATATATTCCTAAANATATATATATATATATATATATATATATATATATATATATATATATATATATATATATATATATATATATATATATATATATATATATATATATATATATATATATTAATTACTAAATAATATATTCCTAAAATTTGTACATTTTGGAAATGTCTTTACAACATAACATGGAAATTGTTGATACAATGTGGAGACCTTTCTAGTTTTTAGTACTTCTTTTCACTAGTTGGATCATGTGAATAATTTTTCTTCCACTTTAGCAATCATATTAATCATATTTTTCGTATAGGTTTAGCTTCAAAAAGAAACCCAAGTACTTCAACCCCTGATCTAGCTTTGTCATCTGATAAAGATATCACAGTTTTTTCAAGGTTTATTTTCATCCTTGTTGCCTTACAAAATAAATCCAAAATACCTTTATTTTCAATTACATGTCTATTACCTTCACAAAAAATCAATATGTTATCTACAAACAATAAATGTGTGATATTGCAGGATGCTCTAATATTTAGTAACCCATTTGAATTTATAGAAGAAGATTTACGAAGGGTTGTGGAGACTACAAGAACCCAAGGAAAAATGCTTGGAGTTTTTAAAACAAATTTTATAACATTGATCCCTAAATAAGATAATCCAACAACCTTTGAGGAATTCAGGCCAATCTCTTTATGCAATTAAATTTGTAAGATCATTTTAAAGGTAATTGCTAGAAGATTGAAAAGTGTATTATCAAACCAAATATCTGGAGAATAGTTTGGGGTTTTAGAGGGAAGGCATATTCATGAGGCAGTTGGGATAGCTCAAGACACTCTTCATTCAATCAACGTCAAGAACCAAAGCTCAATGGGGATAAAATTGGACCTATCCAAAGCATATAACAAGGCAATCTTACTTTACCTTACACTTATTCTTATACATTTGGGTTTTTGTCATAAGTTTGTTGTATGGGTGATGACTTGGATAAAAATCACTATCTTTGCTATAATAATAAATGGAGCAACATCCCCTTTCTTCCACATAGGAAGAGGTCTTAGAGGCTCTTTATCCCCTCTTTCTTCCTATTAATTCCTACATCCCAATGGAAGAGAAACATGTAATTCATTTAGTATATGGAGTTGACATGTGGCGTGCGCGCACATACACACACATATTAAGAACCAACCCAAACACATCTTAACTTTAGATCTATCATGCATGGAGAGGAATCACATCCCTCTAGATAAAAACAATCTGAGAGAAGATTTAAACCTTGAAAAATTTGATGCATAATTAAGATGAATTTACATAAATATATTTTAAAAAATAATAAAATAAAACTATACGAGATTTTTCACTTTACTAAAAATTTCTTCATGAAGATAATGAGTATCATAGTACATCTTAATTGAAAACGAAACCTAGTTGACATGAAATAAGTAAACAATTTTTAGCACAATTGTAATTTTTCAATTTTTCAATTTTATCTTATAAATTAGCTTAACTAATTCACTTAAATTATAATTTTCAAACATAATTGTAATTCTCTAATTTTATCTTATAAATTAATTGTAGAAGTAATTTTACATTTTAAGTAATTTAAGAAATCTTTTGTTAAAGAAAAAAACACTATGGAGTGACAATCTGTAAAATTGACCTAGAATTAAAATTATTCAAATGGATTGAAACTCGTGAGATCTTCATAATTTTATTTTTTATTTCCTATTTTTTTCCCTTAATATAACACATATCTATATCACAATATTTTGAGAAAGTGTCGGGAACCAACGATACTTTCCGAGTTTTAACATGTGATCTCTAGCGTGTAACAACCTCCACGCATTGTTTCTAGAAGGACATTCTTACAATTTTGACATGCTTTAAACCAAAAAAGTTAGGATAATATGCCCACCGTTGGAGATCTAATTTCGTATTTTTCCATATGCCAAATTACAGGTTCAAATTTATATGGATTTTAACAGTAATAAATGTTGAAATAGAGAAGCATTGTCCATCCACCATTTGCATGGGAAGTACGTGTAGAGGGTGTTGTCAGAGTTGCAAATGCGGAAAACACAATTCATAATAATAATTAACAATCACACATATATAATTGACATAGGGATTTCATGTGGTTCACCCAAATGTTGGGCTACGTCCACCAAGCATAGACATCGCTTGTCTCATTATTTATATCATGGAGATTACATCAGCTCACTCAGACTCAGTCGTTTTTGCCTTTACGGGCTTACATGAATTTATACATTCACACAAGAAACTGAATATTAAATGCAATCCCTATCCATATTCTAACTTGGTCTATTTGGTTGTAACCAACACAGAATAATAGGATCCAAATCCATCCTTTAAGGAATTCGTTGTCACCAAATCCCAACAATATCCACTTTGACAACAATCAACCTGATACCTTACTTCTTCCTTTTGTTCATCACCTTTTCTGCAAGCCAAGAGAAGCCAAGCACCACTGCAGCGTCTCTAATAAAACTGGTTTCATGATCTCGCCTCTGTGACTTGCACGAGTTTGGATTTCCTGAGAGGTCGCTCCACCTCCAACATGTCTTCCACAACTATGTTGTGAGATATATTTAGTGATAGATATCCTTCTATCCAAAACACCTGTATTACAATATACATTACAATTATCACAGACCATCACAGTGCAACCATTATAGGTGACATTTGTGCTTCTCAAACACTGAAGCACCCATTTCACTGCAACACCTGAATCTGTCACGTATCTGACAACATCATTAGCATGTGAAACATCTGGTCTTAACCATTTCATCGCATACAACATACCTCCTACTAAAATTACACGAGACATAACCTTTTCTTCTTTATAGACAGACCCTATACTTGAAGAAAACTTATAATGGAAAGCAAGAGGGGTAAAAACTGGTTTTACAATGTTCATAATGAACTCCAACCACAACTTACCATTACCAGATTTGTGTACTTCCGTGCCCTTAATTTGTTTTTCTTCTCCTTGATCCCTCATTTGAATTGTCCTGTCCACCTGAGTCATTTTCTTACTGGTTTTATCCATGCTTAAGCTTGCATCGAGCATATCATCAACAAAGAACATCAAGACTGTGAATGTACTATAAATTGTATAGTCATTCCTACCCTTTGAAAAATTATGACTCACTATGAAGGATTCAAACCTCTTGTATATTTGCCTGGGTACCAATAGGCCATACAATGAATTACCTATCATGCAAACAAATTTACCGTTGCGATCTTGAATCAACCCTTTTGGTTGTTCCATACATACAATATCTTTGTGAATGATGACCTTGTGAGAAGTAGGATCCCACACACAACATTCCTTTATACCATCATCATAACTTGTAGAGATATAAAAGAAACAGGAATTCAGAAACAAAGATTTTAAGTCTGGAAATGATTTATCTCTTACCAGTACTTGCAATTCTTTCTTTCTTTTATGACCTTGATGCTTCTTCCATAAACAAGAAGATACATCTGTCACTTCAGATGCCACTTCAACACTTCCTTCCAGCTTATAAAGGTTATCAACCTTTGTTGCCTTCATCACTACTAAATTATCTTTCGACACTGTGAGTGCTCCACCTTGACCTGTATACTTATATCCACAAGAATCCAACACTCCTAATGAAATCAAATTTGATTTAAGCTCATGTACATATCTAACATCCGTTAATTCCCTAACAATACCGTTGAACATCCTGATTCTAATACTGCCAACCCCAACAATTTTACAACAAATACCATTTCCCATAAACACTACACCCTCATCAACATATTGGTAAGAAATGCACCAATTTCTATGTGAGCACATGTGGTGGGAGGCACCTGAATCTAACTGCCATTCTTCTTGATATTGTAAATTATTAGAAACAGATAAAACTTGATCAATTATACCTGAATTTGTTACAACCAAATTTGCTTCCTTCGTAGAGTTTTCCTTAGATTCCTTTCTCTTCCAACAATCTTTCTTGAGATGTCTCGTTTTGCCACAGTGCCAACATTTTGCTTTACCCTTTCTGTGTCCTGACTTAGATCGGAAAGAACTTCTCTCATTCTTCTTTGTGGTTCGACCTTTGATCAACATCGCCTCCGAAGTTGAGGTTTCTTTACTAGATTTTCTCCTCATCTCCTCAGCCAACAAAGCTCCCACAACAGAGTCATAATCTAAAAATTCTGTTGTGCTAAAGATAATAGAGGTGACTAGATTATCCCAAGACTCAGGCAACGAACACAATAGTGTAATAGCCTTATCTTCATCTTCGAATTTAACTTCCATACTAGTCAATTCAACTATAAGGGTATTGAAGATATTTAAATGGTCAGTGACTTTTGTACCTTCTTTCATCCACAAACTGTACATCTATCTCTTCAAGTAGATTCTGCTCGTCAAGGATTTCATCATATATAGACTTTCCAACTTCGTCCACAAACCGACTGCTATCTTCTCCGAGACAATACTGAACATAACATCGTCGGCCAAACACAGGTGTATGGAACTCAGTGCTCTTGCATCCATCTCATCCTAGTCATCATTTGTTATGGTTGCGGGTTGCTTTGTTTTTCCCAAAAGCGCCTTCACCACGCCTTGTTGCACGAGAAAAACATGCATCTTGAGCTTCCAGAGTTCAAAGTTGTTTTTACCGCTGAACTTTTCAACTTCAAACTTCGAACTCTGCATCTTAATCATTAACACAAAATCTCCTAATGTCCACTGCTTATAAAACCCAAGGCCCTTTTTAAACAATAATGTGAAGGAATAATGATAAAATCTTCACAAGGTTTTAATAAAAAAAAAGGTTTAACTCAAAAAACCTTTTAATAATATAAAAGGTTTAATATAAACCTTTTTTGAAAAAACAAAAGATTCACTTTTACTTTAAATCCTTCACCTTATGCGATCCTTAAAAAAAAAAAATTCATGCCTCCACCTTTTATTATTTAATTCTTTAAACTTTTCAACCATGCCTTAAATTCCAAACAATTTACCATGCGAATCAATTTCCGCACCTCTCACACACTTGGAGTGAGGAGTCACCGCACCTCACCATATACTTAAAGTGTGGGGAGTCCGCACCTCACATAACACTGGAGTGCAGAAATCTTAAAATTTTTACGTACTGTTCCTTTTCTTCAACCGAGGAAATCCCAACAATTTTTCAGGAGCGTAAGACTGAGTAATAAGTCTCCGCACCCTTCGAGAGGAGGGACCTGCGGGGATGTATACATTTATGCACCTCACACATATGCTGCTCTCCTCTGAAATTTGACGCCCTCTCCTCCAACCAGGCTTCGATACCACTTGTTAGAGTTGCAAATGCGGAAAACACAATTCACAATGATAATTAACAATCACACACAGATAATAGACATAGGGATTTCACGTGGTTCACCCAAACGTTGGGCTACGTCCACCAAGCACAGGCATTGATTTTCTTATTATTCAGATCATGGAGATTACATCATCTCACTCACACTTAGTCGTTTTTGCCTCTATGGACTTATATGAATTTATACATTCACACAAGAAACTGAATATTAAATGCAATCCCTATCCATATTCTAACTGGTCTATTTGGTTGTAACCAACGTAGAATAATAGGATCCAGATCCATCCTTGAAGGAATTCGTTGTCACCAAATCCCAACAAGTGTTGGACCAGGGTTGGAAGTACGTGTAGAGGGTCCTGGAACCAGGGTTGGAAGTTGACGGTCAAAATTTCTATAACTCCTATAATGGGGTATTTTGCTAGTTAAATTAAATATGGCCAAACATTTTATGTTACCATTTTTGGGAACGAGTAACTAAGTCGATAGGATGTGTTTATGACATGGCATAAATTCGATAAAACACCATTAATTCTTGTTATCTCCTTCAGGAACGAGTAACCAAGTCTATAGCATGTATTTATGACTGGGCATAAATTTGATAAAGTATCATTAGTTCCTATCATGTGTTGGATAGTTGGAGGATGAAGCTTCGATTATGTATCATTTCCAAATCTAGAGTACCATTTATCTATAAACTAGAAGCGGGTGGTTAATGCAAGGATAAATTTTCCTGCACGTAGCTACCCACCACCCTCTTTGGACCTATGATTGTATCCATTATTAAATTCAAACAAAACCTAGAGCCAATAAGTTGTAAGTTGCAACTCTGTTTTGGTTTCATTGCATTTCTGGATAACTTGTGACAGGGGAAACCACCTTTGTTCATTGTTGTTTCCATTAATCCCAACGTCGATAGAAGTGGGTAGTGCGTTGTGCTGAGCGGCACTGGATTGAATCTAGTGCGGGTTATGATTCAATACCTGTTAAAGGCCTGGGCAACAAGGTAATTCGATTTGCAGGGAGCAGGTGGAATATAACTAGGTAGGATTTGAATGCTCGATCGGCTTGAAAAACATCACTTGGCCATGTCTTCATTAGGCGGCTCATGCAAGTATGTGCTACGTTATTCTCACATCCATTGAACTTAATCTTCTCAATCGATAATCATTTCTTGATTGCTCCCCTTCATTCGCCCACTTGGATTTTGTTAACTGCAAAGCAAGCCTGTAAGATTCACCGCCTTTTGTGATTTTTTTTTCACTATGTTTGGATATCTTTGGTTCATTTTTCACTGTATTTAAATGCGTGCTATTTTTGATGTTAATACAATGAATAGGGTCGATGATTTTGGATTTTGATGTGTATGAATTGTTTTAAATGGAATTGGCATCTTCCATCATTTTTTTCTTAATAGACTAAACTTTATCTGTGGCAGGATGATATACCTTTTTCGTTTGTTGTGAACTTTGTAATTTTGTGAATATTTGTTTGTTTTTAATGCAAGAGGATTGAGATACATGTCACTTTTTCCATTGGAAGGCTGGAGGGATTAGGAGGACAAAGGGTAAGGCCCTCTTTCCTTTGCAAATGCTCGGTTTGATCAATTGCAGAATTCCAGTCTCTTTGTCTTTGCGACTTTGAATGAGTCCCATACATTTTCGTTCTTTGCTCTTCGTTCTGGGCCAGTTTGATACCTCCAATAAGGCTTTATCCCCACATTTCAGCAAGTCCAAAAGAGGAACAAGGGTTGAGTGCCAGTCTCGTCACATTTGTTTAAGCACATCAACCCATCGTCTAAAACCATTTTGAAGATCCAATAAATACTAGTGCCTTTCTCCCTCGTTGAAAACCATAGTCATTAGGTTACAACACAGTTCATTAGACTCTGAAAATTGTGGACCATCTCTCTCACTGCAAATTACAAAGATAGCCATTGCCGACCATCTGAATTCCAAAGGATCCCCATGACACACCATCAGAGGATTGTGCGTGTAGTACAAAATAAGAATTTAGCAAACCCTAAGCTAACCAAACTACCATTTTCTCCCACAAATTAGCAAACCCTTTAAACCTAACCAAACTACCATTTTCATCTATTCCCCTCGACTTATTGAATTCATTTTGCAATATACCATAGAAATATGAAATCAATAAATCACCCTCCTTCCTTTTGAATATCACTGACAAAATTATACCACCTTTTAGTTGGACAAATGAATTTAAGGGTTGGAACTTGGGAGGATATGCAATTACTACCACCTGCTAGATTTACCCACCTTCACCTCCCTTTCGTTCCTCTACATGAATTTTACTTGTTCAAGTTGGATCTATCGTTGTAAAAGGCATCCCTCTATATCACTAAAAGTTAATATTTAGCTTTGTTTTTTCTTGACTCTCGATGAAAATCATAATCCCTATTATGGAGAATGAGATCCCTCTGCATCACTAAAAGTTATGCTGAGTTGATGTTCATTTTTAGGTGTTTTTTCTGCAAAACGATGTCTTTATCTATGTTTGCATACATGATCTAGTTGATTTACTTCTATGTTGGGATTCTAGTTTGCTTTAAATTTATAAATATTATCCCAATAATGAGCAGGGATGTAATGTATAGAATTTGTAAAGATGGACATGTATGTGTATGGGAATTGTATTCACCACTTCCTGTGGAAAAAATATCCTTAATCTTAGTAATCAAGATTTTAGATTACACAAGAATCAAACTGAGACTCTAAAATAATGTGAGAACATAGTTTGTATTTTAACTATTACTTCATTGGAAAGTCAAGTATTATGTTCACAGAATGAGATTTGTGAAGAGAAACCTATAATGGTGAGTTGTAGATACTCTGTTATGATTAGCATGAAGTTGACTTTGTGACTCTTCACGCTAATCATTCTTAGTCCTTAGTAAATATGTTTCTTTTAATCCTTTTAGAATAGATTTAAGTGTTACAGTTTGTTTTTTCTTTAAGTTTCTAATACCTAGCTAAATTTGGGCTTAAAGTGCCATTCAATGGTCATTATAAGATTTCAATCGACTTAATATGGAAGATGAGAGAATTAATGAAGTATGAATAATATAATGAGAACTACAATAACTATAATAAGTATATGTTAAATTGATGTCTACCCTCCCACTTCCAAAAGTGACCTGTCAACTTTAAAGTTAAAAATTTTAATATAATTGAAAGCTTAATTTTGTAATAAAAAATACATTATTTAAGAGTTAATTTCTTATACATAAATTTAAACACGAACTTCTTTGAATGGAAATATAGATATCCAAAACATAATTTTTTTTTTGTTTGAGATGTAAAGAAGAATCCAAATTCCAACCCTACCGTGAACTACTAGCAGGTATGGCTACACTCTCGAATAGAATAGAGAAATTCATGCTTCTTATGCTTAGCTTGGTCACATGGGCTAGCCAAATCTGTTTGTTGATTTAACATGTCCAGTGAGCTACGTGCACTAAAGGCAAAGGCATAGCTTGATCACTTGCGCCCACTGAGTCTGTCTTTGCTGATCTAACATGTCTGGTCTATTGTGTACACTAAAGACAAAGGCAACCCTTCTCTGGGCTCCTTTCCACAGAAATATTTTAGTAATAAATGCAGAGTCTGTTCAAGAACCCGCAACGAGAGCCTTTATCTTTCATGTCATCGTCATGAACCTTTGCCAATGCCTTGTCCATTGGCAAGGTGTATGCGTGAAGGCATGCACTGTGCAATGGAAGAAGAGAACCAATACATGTACAGGGGAAAAATATATAATAGATAAATAGATTGATTCTAGCTGTTCAGTGATCGTGCCAATTCCATCTCTCTTTTTTTACCTTTACGGTTTCAATTGAAGTAGTAAGTGGGAAGCAATGGGGAGATCCTTTCCCTGAAGGCAATGAACAACACCTGTTTGTCGGAGATAGCGACGACATGCTTCTACATGATAATCAATTTGAAGAGTAGACCGCAATAAATAGTCTTGTTCTTGGCCTCCAATTCCCTTTTTGGCTCTGCTCTCTGGGTGTTGCATGCATCCTGAAGGGTGTTGTATTGCTGACATGATGTCGCCTCTTGAAGCATAAGTTATGACTCCTTGACCTGAGCTATGGGATTCCTTCTAAAGAAAGGACTAGCGGGAAGAGGCTTGTGAAAACATATGAGTCTCTTTATTTGAAACCAGAGCATTGAAGGTCGACTTAGTAACTTGATAATGCATGATGAGGGAGGTCCAGGACTGGCTCGAGCATGCATGATGCTAAAGCTAAAGAATTAGTTAAAGAACATTTTCGAGATAAAGATAGGTAGAAGTCGCTACCATGATGTAGTGTCAAAGGCAAGCTCAGAAAATTTTGTCCACTGATCGATGACATAGATATATCAAAACGTATTAAATATTAATATATAATTTTTACACTCTAGATGGGGTGCCTGCGAGCTGTCAAGACAATGTGGCGGGCTTGGTCGAGATGATGCCTAGTCCTAAAGACCAGGTGGTTGCGGGATCTCAACAAATTAACCCACACGTCACTTCAAAGATCGGCCCAAACGATCCAAACATATTGGCTGGCGTCCTTTCGAGGTTTGGGTGGTCTAGAGGGAAATTACGACATTGCGTGGAAAGAAGGTCACTCAACTGCATTCTCACGAAGTTACTGAGGCAACCTCTGTACCTTGGTTCAGATTTGGCATTTAGAAGAATGAAAGTGGGGAGCTTCCTTTGGACGACGAGCATGATCCTTGGCATGAAGAAGCAGATGTGCCCACTACTTCAAATCACCCAACCACTCAAGATTAGAATGAGTAAGGACGGAAATGATGATAGCTTGATGGGTTTCACTCCAGAATTGGGTATGTTAAATTGGGAACATGATGGTAGTGCATCCAATTTAGCGCAACTTTGGTGTACACGTCTTTCCCTCTCTTTTCTTGACATTTCAACAATCTCAATTCTCCCTTTTGTTTGTCTGGTCATGGCTCCCAGAGGACGAAAACCCTGTTCTTCCTCTGTGAAGCCTTCCTGAGCAGCGAAAGCTGCCATTGATGCTGCTGAATTTTATGAGGACTTTGTTCCGGAGGAGGACAAAGCCAAAATTCCTGAACTTGCAGCTGAGGTTCGACTAATCAAGGAGTTTAAAGAGGATAACGAAAATGTAGTTTCAGGTGGGGGATTTTATTCCTGATCTGGGTTATACCTAGACTAGAAAATCAAAGTTCTATCACACTCTAGAACTCTACCGTCACACCAAAACCATGGTGGCCAAGTGAAAAGCAGATTGGAAGCCTTGGAGATCCAAAAAGCCTATTTGCTCGAGGTAGGGAATCCTGTGGGTCTTGAAAACTCGGATGCAACTCCTCGAAGAGGAATTGTAGGTTCCACCTGCTCTCAGGTTCTGCATGACAAGTGATTTCTGTTACTCAGTTATTATGATTTTATTATGCTACCTAGTTTTTGAAGCTATAATGGACTGTATTAATAAACAAGGACTTGATAGGAATTATATGGTTTCAATATTTTAACTCAGTTGCTACATGATAGGGCCTGGTTTCACCTCATGGGCAGGTATTATTATTTGTTTGTGGGGTTGGAACAACATGGTCTCTCCTGTATGCATATATGTAAATTTTGTCCATAGTTAATGTAGATACTTACTTACAAAAAGAAAATGTTTATGTTTTAGCAAAGCTTGACAAAACTCAAAGAAAATATAATGCATGGACTAATAAGAGGTTTAAATAAAGTTATTGCTATCAACACAAATTACTGACTTGTAACCTCATAAAACTATAGAAGATATTTGTAACATCATCTACTAAGGTATACATACCCTATTCCCCTCTAGATTTGAACTTCTAATCTCTTAGGGGGAAATACATATTCTTAACCATTATGTACAAAGAAATATTTTTATTAAAAATAAATTGTTTCTATAAAAAGATATTTGTTCGTTTTGGATAAAAAATTAAATTACAAAGTGGGATAGTATTTGATTTCATGTATGAGATTAAGACTAAATTCTATTAAAAATATACAATCTTGGTATTTAAGTAAAATCTAAAATAGTTTTTGATTAACTAGGAGTTTATCTTTGTCAAACATAAAGAAAAAGATTAACTGCACAAACCCAAAAACATATGGCAGCAGTAAAACTATATACCCTTAAACAAGAAGGGTTCTCACTAATTATGATAAATTTTACATCTTTCATTTTTTTTTTTTTAATATCATAATTAACATATTTTCAATTTATAAATACCATAATTACGTCAAAGGTGTACACCTATTGACAATTTATAAATACCATAATTACGTCAAAGGTGTACACCTATTGACAATGGGCAGATTTAATAGGGGTTTAGTATTTAATAAGTTTTCTATGGACAAGATTAAATATGGCTGGAATATTCTTAGTAGTCACACAAAATAAATCACTATGATTTCAATCATTAACTTCCTAGCTATTATAAAGACATCCGTTTATGTGTTTACTTTTTTACATTTACCTAATCATATTTAAAACTTACTTTGATAGCTAACTGATTGCCACGTAAGTGATTAACAGAAATTAAAATATCAACACCAGATAAATGGAGAGCAACCATTTATTTATTCTAGTTTATTTACTTGTATTTTTTAATGTAATTTGGTTTTTTCAATGTATTTAGATTTTTTTATTTAAGTTGTTTTTCCTTCTGTAGTCCCACTTACCAAGTGGGAATTGGACTATGAATAGGGCCCGTGGGTGCATACGGCTCCACCTTCTCGAACAACTGTGCATGGCTCTCCACAGTGGGTGCATGTCGCTCCACCTTCTCGAACAACTGTGCATTCTTCTCCACCTTTTCGAACAACTGTGTATGCCGCTCCACTTTCTTTAACAGCTATGCGTCGAGCACCCTTGATCACTGAATGGGGCGCCTTCAGCTCCGCATTTTTACCAAAGCCTGAGTGACCATTTTTAACTATTGTGTGTGCCCATTTACATTCGATTAATGCTACCATAGTAATTCTCGATTTCAATTAACCCTGTGGATTCCGGAGTGGTGATGCTAGATGCCAAGTTTGGTTGGGTTGGCATGCTAATACTGGGTGCAGTGAATGTAATGTCCTGTGCCCTTAATGTAATGCTTTTTTACAGGATGCATATGCTTTTTCACATTCTGTCAGAGATTACGCACGCCCATTGGAATAGGAGAAAGAGCAGGCACTGCTTTCTGCTATCAACTAAGTTTTTACTTTCTGTCTATGCTATATTTTCAATTTACTTAAGTGATTAACATAAATTAAAATATTAACACCAGATAAATGAAGAGCAACCCTTTATTTGTTAATCAATAATAAAATTTAATATATTCTTCTAAGGATTCGTTTCATTTTATCAGCTTTTTGGCGTTCACCAGCAGCTAATATTTAGCTGCTGTGCTAGTTAACATATTTTCAAAGATTGAGTTCCCCTTCCTTTATATTTTCAATTTATTATGCCGAAAAACATACACCTCTTGACAATGGGTACAATTAATCACCTTTTAATTTAAAATTCTAATCTTATGGCTAACAATTGAAAAGGGAAATACAGATAAAAGATAGAAGGATGGGAGCAAGAATTCTGGCCCCATAGATTCACTTACAAGAAGCTCAACGTGGCCACGAGTGAATTCAGGGACGAAAATGTTTTAAGCAAGGGACCTTCACAAAAAATATATTACATGGAAACCCTAATTAGGGTTTGTAAATAGAATTAACGTTATCAGCCACAATCATGTGGCTGTGCTAGTAAATACTATAATTAACATATTTTCAAAGATTGAGTTGCCCTTTCGTTTTGAGTGGGCATCTTGTTCTTGGAAGGTTTTTCTTTACGAGATAGGCATCTTATTCTTATGGTTGTTTTTTTTTTCCGCTTTACGCAGTGCGCATATTGTTCTTTCGCTGCGTGCATGTCAAGCTGAAGCATCCTGTTCTTTCAATGTAGCTTTTTTCCTTTACGCAGTGCGCATATTGATATTTCGTTGCATACATGTCAAGTTGCAGTCCATATTACACAGTTGTGCACAGGCAAAAGGTACATGTTCACCTTATTACGGTTCAATCTGCACAACAATATTTTTAAGCGTCTGTATCCCACACCGGGGAGAGATTGGACTAACATAATTCCATGTTTTTAAATAACTGCAATTTTTTAAAATTTACCTTCGGTGTCTAATATCTGGTAGAGATTGGATTAATATAATCCAGAATATCTCTAAATCCGTCGGACTGGGATAGAGATTATCTAAAAATCTCTATCTTGACGTGGTGTATGATCGGCTTCCATGCGGGAATTTAGAGAATACGCCTGGAAACAAATGAGTGATAGAGACAGGGAGAGTACACAGGCCCCAGGGAACTTCCTATTTTATTGGACGGTGGAAATATAAACGCATATAAACGAGGGCTAAAGGGTTTGATTTGTATATATATCTCTGCACATCAGCATCTTTCGTTGCATTTTTTCTATGGTAATCTCAGCTCTTCTCAAAACTCCGAACTAATTTCCTCTCCTCTCCTCTCCTCCCTAGCAATTTGCGTAGTAGATTGCATCCACCATCTTTTCCATCACCACATTTCTATTTTTGTTTTCCAATAGATAATGGTTGCGTCCACCTCCACTGCTGCTGATCCTAACAACAATTACTACTACGATGTATTTATTAATCATCGTGGTCCCGATGTCAAGAAAACTTTCGCTAGCTATCTCTACCGTCGCCTTCTTTCACATGGATTGAGAGCTTTTCTGGATCAACAAGAATTGCAACAGGGAGAGAATTTAACTTTCCAAATACAAGGCGCTATTAGAACAGCCTCCGTCCATGTGGCGATTTTCTCTCCTCACTATGCAGAATCAAATTAGTGTCTGGAGGAACTCGTCAAAATGTTGGAGACTGGCAATATCATTATTCCAGTTTTTTACAATGTCAAGCCCTCTGAGCTTCGGTGGACGCGGGGCAAAGATGGAAAGTACGCTCAAGACCTACAAAAGCTCGAAAATTCGAAGACGCATGAAGATAAGTCACGTTACGAATCCTTCACCATTGAGAGTTGGAGAAATGCTCTTTCTAGTGTTGCAGGAATAAGTGGTTTCGACTTAGAAGCCTGTAATGGGTTAGAACTCAACCTCTCCTCTCCGTATTGTATTACTTTATGTTAATAGATGAATGTATAGACGTTTGTTTTTTACTAGTTGTATTTATTTTCTTGTGAATAACAAGTGACGAAGGAGAATTGTTAGATAATGTGGTTGACCGTGTTGGAAACGGTGACAACAACTCATTCGTGAATAGGATTCTAGATTAAAATATGGATCATGAATAGGATAATGTGGTTGTAACCAATGCACCTAAGTTAAAATATGGATGAGATTACATTTAATAGTCAGTTTCTAATATATTGCTATAAATTTGTATGCCCGTAGAGGCTGTGAGAGTGTCTGAGAGGAGTGAGATCTGACTGTAATCTTCATTAGCTGAATAATAAGATAACCGATACCAATGCTTGGTGGACGTAGCCCAACATTTAGGTGAACCACGTAAATTGCTGTGTTCTGTATCTGCATTTGTATTGATTGTCTTATGGTAATTTGTGTTTCCGCACTTGCAAATTGCAACAAGTGGTATCAGAGCTGAGGAGGACGCAAACCGGAAGAGGCCGCTCTGAAATCCAACAGCGTCGAAATCACCGTTGAAATTCGTTTTTTGGCATAGAGGGAGCGCCGACGCTGGAGACCAAGTTTACGGGCACGCTGTTAAATGAAATTCGCTGATTGCTGAGAGGGAGCGCCGAGAGGGAGCCAACGCTCACCTCATCGACCAGCTGGAGCGCCAGCCATCTAGTGAACTTACGCGCGGGTTATATTTTTGGTTGGGCGCACCCCTGTACCGTCCCAAGGAGCGCTGGCAAAGTTTTTGATTCAACGCGCGTCTACATTCTCCAAAGGAGCGATGAAAGCATTGGTATGAAGTTTTCAATTAACATTTTTCATATTGAAGATTCGTATGAAGATTTATGAAGGTTTTTCATTTTGACATTTTCCAAAATATTAAAGATTTTATACTTTTATACTTTTTTGGAAAGTATTAAAGAAAGGTTTTTATTATATTTGAGAATTTTAAATATAATATTGAAAGATGGAGGATGTTGAAGGGTGGAGGAATAAGGTGGAGTGACTTCCTTATGAATTTTTTTTTTAAGGTGTATGTAATTTTCTTTTGAAAACTACACAAGTTTATTTCTTTACACATATATTTTTTTTGGGGGGCTTGGATATTACAAACAACAATGTTTGTTTCTTTTTATGTTTCCTCTAATGAAAAAGATGCAGAGTGCTAAGTTCGAAATTGAAAAGTTTAATGGCAAGAACAATTTCGAGATCTGGAAGGTTAAGATGCACGATCTGCTCGTGCAACAAGGCGTGGTGAA
>ML778874.1:253684-279206 GCA_009831015.1 Picea engelmannii
AATGTATTAGTAGTCTAATACATTAGTCTAATGTATATATAAAAGTACTAATACTTATACATTAGTCTAATGTATATATAAAAGTATTAATACATTAATTTATAAGTCTAATGTATATATAAAAGTATTAATACATTAATTTATAATGTGTTATATTAAACTATTAATAATGTATTAATACATTAAAGTATATACTGTCTTATTGATTGATAAATTAAAAATGTAATATAACATTATTGATATATTAACAATATAATGATGCATTGATATATTAATAATGTATATATTAAACTATTAATAATGTATTAATACATTAAAGTATATATTGTTTCATTAAAGTATATATTGTTTCATTGATTGATAAATACAAAATGTAATATAACCTTATTGATACATTAATAATGTAATGATACATTGATATATTAATGTGATGTATAAATTAAATTAATATAATAATGTATTACTAATACATTATGTTCAATATTACTACTTTATTAATGCATTATTAATATATTATCTTATGTGTGTATTTATTTACTTTAATATAACATTATCGATACATTAATAATGTAATGATACATTGATATATTAATATAATGTATAAATTAAATTAATATAATAATATATTATTAATACATTATGTTGTTCAATATATTACTACTTTATTAATGTGTTATTAATATATTATTTTATTTGTGTATTTGTTTACTTTAAAAATTTATTTATCGATATATTAATAGGTTATTGATGTATCAATAATTTAATATGTTACATGATATATTAATGTATTAGTACTTTAATTTATACATTAAAGTAATGTAATAATGTATTACTAAATACATCAAGTTCAATATATTATTACTTTAATAATGTATTATTAATATATAATTCTATTTGTGTATTCATACTTTATTAATTTATTTATTAATATATTTAATGTATTTAATATATTAATATTTTTGATGTATATATTCATGTATTATTTTATAAAATTAAATTAATACTCTATCAATGTATTATTTAATAATGTATTAATATATTAATTAATTAATCCATTACACTATTAATGTATCCATTTAATAGTAAATTGCATTATATCATAATGTAAATTAATTACTTTAATTTATAAATTATTATTATTATATCTTACATTTATGTGATACTTAATTAATATATTAATTATACATTAACTATATATTATTACAATAATTTATACATTATACACATATTAATGTATAGATTAATATAATAATATATAGTTAATGTATAATTAGTGTATTAATTAATTATTGTATAAATGTACTATATAATAATAATGTATTAATGAAATACAATATTATTTTATATTAATGTATTTTATTAATACATTAAAATTACATTATTACATTAATTTATACATTATACAAACATATTAATATATAATTAATTATTACATTAATATAATATATATACTTATAATGTATTAATGAGCATTAATTAATTATTACATAAATATAATATATACTTATAATATATTAATGAAATACATTAATATTTTCTATTAATGTATTTTAAATTAATTTATACATTAATATATTTGTATTAATATATTAATGGTAGTCCCAAGGCATGTTGGTCGTAAACTAGCAACAACCACTTTATAAAAGTGGTTGATATACACAGATCGATGCCATTAGTTTGGAAAGGTGAAAAATAGTGTCGATCGACATATATAAACCACTTTTATAAAGTGGTTGTTGCTAGTTATAATACACTTAATAGGCTTGTTCGTGTGAAGTGTCATAGGGTCATTGTTAGTAAGGTGTGAAGTGTTATAGGGTTATTCTTCACAAAAAATTTAGTTGTAGTTACTTTTGGTTTAAAAGTTTAGGCATTGTTTAATTGTTCTACGTTTTGGTCATGAAATCATCATTTTCTGTTATATAAATTGTGTTTTTAAATTTATAAATAGATTTAGCGTATTGAAAAATACTTAAAGCATTCCTAGTATACATAATTAACCACTCAAATCTACAGATTAAAATTTTTTAACTAAATTTTGGACAAAATTAAATAAAAAATATAAAAAAAAATCAAAACTTAGAAAAGTTAAACTACTACAAAATTTATATTATTTTTTACTATATATAAAAATAAATAAGTAAAAAATTGAAAATTCAATAATCGATAAAAAGATTTCAAAAAATTAGATCATCCTACATAATCTAGGACATTTATAACCATTACTAATTCTATGTCCTATCTTTTATAAATAGATTCTGTAAAATTACATAAGTGCTATCTTTTATAAATATGTTCTTCGTGATAAAACTACATTGAGAAGTGATAAGTAGTGTTATGGCAAATATCAATGTTTACGAAATTTGTGTGCATGTGGGTGTGCCTCAAATTTTGAAGCCCAATACTTAATGCTACGCGTAGTCACCGTGGTAATGTACCATACATGGAAATGTAAGTGAACTTGTGTTTTTCACTAGCTTGATCTATTAGCAAGTGTTCTAAAATATTTACATTCCCTAATTTTGTTCATATGATAGATATTGTAATGTAATTGAATTTGTGTTTATTTTACTAGTTTGACCTATCAACAAGTGTTTTAAAATGTTTACACTTTTTAGTTTTGTTCATATGATAGATATTGTTTTGTATAAATGATTAAAAATGGGGCAAATCAATAAAATATTTATGATCCACGAAATTTTCTTTTGAGAGAATCATGTTTGATATCTAAAAAATATTTCAAATTGAGAGAGGAAACTTAATTTTATGCAATGTTTGTTACCTTTCCATCATAATACAAAGATGTGTGATAAATAGAATAAGAATATCTGTTTGTTGGTGCACATTTCTCTTATTGCTGGGGTTAAAGACTTAGGGTTCGTCAAGATAGTTTGATCAACAAAACCCCAAGGTGTTGGCATATTCAATCTTTAGTCAAGGATCGAAGAAGGTCTCACTCAAGACACCATGGGAATCATAGAGACCATTTAGTCTTGTGTCAGATGCAAAGGGATAGTGTATACAAGGAAGCCTCTTGGGCATACATGTATACATTCATTCATAATGAAACACAAAGTGCTAAATATTAACCATTAAAATAGATATACATTCGACTCAAAATACACATAGCAAATTGTAGAGAGAAAAGGACTTTGCATTATATTCATTAGCTTCCAAAATGCATACAAAGACAGACTCATATCACATAGAACTGCGCCGGATACTTTGGTTCATTCAACAATCATTACATTCCACTGCGCTATCCGCTCTGCTTTGTTCCTACAAAAATATGACTCTATTTCAGATTCATTACAAAACTCATATAAGATTTGGACAAAAATGGACATGGAACTCTCTCTTTCTGTTCCAGTCGACTCTTTGTTATAGGCATGCACTCTCTCTATTCCAATGCTCTGCCATGTTCAGACTTACTCTACTGACTATTCTTCTCCTCTCCTTCACTCCACTCTCTTGAGTGATCGACAAATATGCATACTATGCCTATCTACATGCAACCCTCGAATATTTCTTGACGATCACTCAAGAAAGAACTGCTTGACGATCATATGCATGTTGCTGGTGAACTGTAGGCTAGGTTCCCTTCTGAGTAGTTGCACTCGAAGCTGCAATTGACATGAGAAGGAAACCTTAGGACTTTGGGCCCTCTGCGTGGACAAGGAGTTGTAGTAAACCATTCGTCTACTGGAACGGGCCATGGGGCCTGGGGATTCGTTGTGGAACTAGAATTGTTGCTACGCCAGATCGTGCTAATGGCAAAAAAGTCACATAAACTATTGATTGGAAACCTGTGGCGAGACTAGGAGTGAGGAATCAACGATTCTCTGTGAATGAACTATCGTGTGCCTATGGGGTATAAATAGTTGAGACTGCAGCGATGATCCTATGTCGTGATGTCACCGATTTATGGTTGTCGTTAAACTTTGATATGACTGTATGAAGTCGCTCTGATCCCTATGTGGGAATCATCGACGAGAATGCTAATGGTATCGATTCATCATATGTATGATGTGCCTTTTAGAGCTTGTCGTCATAAATGTTTGCGTACCTTGACCTTCTGTGATTTGGTCGAATCAGATTGCTTGACCCTTCAACATTGCCAAGCACCGTGTAGCATGTACCTCTCTCGTGCGAGCTTGTTGTCCTGTCTAGTACCTTGTACGCTACTCATAACTTCGCCCGTTGGCTGAAATTTGCAAAATCTGCCTACCTGTCATCTTGTCATGTCCGTCCCGTGTGACCAAAACCTGTCTTCTCCTGTTAATGGATGTGTAATTATACATATCCTGTACCTACATATCTACCTACTATGCTACACTAATCCTACACTACACTAACTCCTGCATTGTTTTGATACTTCAAAGTGCATTCGACCCCTATGGGCCATAATACACCTTTAGTCGTCTTCCATTGATGAGTCCCTTGAGCAACTAACCTTGTAGTGTGGCCAATTTCAATGCTCCAACTTCACTCATGTATACCAAGCAAAATTGTCCAAACCGATGCATGCACAACTTTTTGGGATGCTTGAGGAATTTGATATCGTATAACAACAGTAAGGAACCTGGTTGTAAAATTTTGTGCCGAATGTTATGGTCATGCAATGTTTTTTGTCTTTGCTTTTCAACCAATTGGCTATATCCCACCATGATATGGTCCTCTTCCAGTCCCATAAGGTTGTCCAAGCACTGCTAAAGTGACTATTCATTGAACATCTGAGTGGCAATGACAATCCAAAAACTTGGAACAATGAACTCTAATGGCATGACAACCTCCTTACCATAGAACAACCCGAATGGATTATTCTTAGTCAACCACTTACATGTGGCTCTATCTGTCCATAGTACTGTCGAAATACGCTCATCCTAGTCATCGCGTTGCACATTACAAACCTTGGTTAAGGCATGCTCTAAAATATTATTGAATGATTCAATTGTACCATTAGCTTGTGAGTGATATAGGGTGCTCTTTTGGTGATGGATCATAAATTATTGAGTGAGTGCACAGATAATGTCGTTCAGGGAGTGTGTTCCTTGATCACTCATTAACACTTTTGGGAAGCCAAATGTTGTGTTCACATTCTCGAATATGAAGCATGTAGTTGTTTCTATAGTTCAATCTTTGATTGATGCAACTTTTGACCAACACATCAAATTCTTTGTCGCAGTAATAATGTAGCACACACCAGTTCGATGCCTCGGGGGGCTAATTGGCCCCACGAAGTCAATAGCCCACTTTTCAAATAGTTTCAATGTTGTGATCGCGAATAGGGGCAGTTCATCTTATCGACAAGGATTTTCGATGCGCTGGTAGACATTGAACTATTTGCAATATTCTTTAGCATCTACAAATATTGATGACCACTATAAACCCACGCACAATACCTTATGCTTCGTTCCTTTACCGAAGTTGTTTCCTCCTGCAATGCCCTTGTGAGCTTCATGCAAAATAATGGCCTATTCATGGTCTAAGACACGCTTGCGTAGAATTCCGTTAGTGCAAGCTTGTACATATGCTTGACAATCAACTAATAGTCGACACTACTTAGTTGGCGATGTTGTGTTTGTGTATAATCATCTAGTGCTGATCTTGTTGTGAGGTATTCAACAATCTCGACAAGTTGATCTGGTATTGTCTTGACTCTAAAGAGTTGTGCATCAGGAAGTTCATCATCTAAGCTGCGACCAATTTACCCAAACTCAATCCTTGAAAAGTGGTTTGGTCCTACATTATGTTTTCTTGGCTTCACGACTACCTCAAACTCAAACTCTTGGAAGAGAAAAATCCATCGACATATTCTCCCCCCCAACACTGGATTTTTGACCAAATACTTGAGTGTCGAATGGTCTGTAAATAAATTTTATGGGGTACCTATTAAATAAGATCAAAATCTTTGCAGGGTATATACCATAGCTAGGCCCTCACACTCCAATGTGGTATAATTCTTCTATGAATCAGACAACTTGCATCTGGAAGAGTAAAATGGGTGATCAAAGTTTCCTTCATCGGGTTGCGTGAGTAACGCACCCAGTGCAATGGACAATGCGTCTACATGAACATGGAAAATATTGTCCAATTGAGAAATACTAAAATCAACTCTATTACCAACCTTTCCTTCAATGTATCCAATGCTTCCTGACATTCATGTGTCCAGAGGTACTTCATATCCTTGATCAACAACTTCTCGAGCAACACAACGACCTTCACATAAATTTGAATGAATTTCTTGTAATAGCCTATGTGGCCCAAAGTGGCGCGCATCTCCTTAACAGATGTGGGAGCTACCATGTCCAATATCGCAACAATCTTCACTTGATCAACTAACAACCTTTCCATGCATACCAAATTTCCATGCAAAGTCCCAAACAACATACAAAATATACACTTCTTCAAATTTAAGGAAATTTGCAGCTGGTAACACCCATCCAACATCAATATTAGGGATTGCATATGTTATTTTAGGAGACTAAACACCATCAAATCATCTAGGTACACCTCCAGAAACTTATGGATAAAATCTTTGAACGCCGCTACTACAATCATGGAGAATACCGTGGGCACATTCTTCAACTTGAAGGGCATCACCATGTAAGAAAGTGAACCCCATTTCATCACGAACATTGTCTTGGATTCATATTCATTGGAAATTTGGACTTGGTGATATCTTGAGAAGCCATCTCTAAATGAGTAGGCCTCACGTACAACCACATTTTCTAGTACTTCATCGGTAAATGATGTAGGGAATGAATCATGTACACAAGCCGCATTAGGTTTCCCAAGTCAACAAAATTCCTTATGTCACCTGTCTTCTTTGGTCGCACCACCATTGGACTAATCCAATCAAACTCTTCCACGAGAATAGTGATCCTGACATCCAACATCTGATCCATCTCCTTGCACACCTTCTCCTTATACTTGGGATTGAGGCGATATGGTATCCTTTTTATTGGTTTAGCATCTGGAGATTCCCTTCATCTCTAAGAATCTTCGGGGAAAGAGATCTTCATACTCTTTTAACAAGTCTTACCACCTAGGTTACTGCTTCCTTGTCCCAATAATCCCCGATGATGGCCATATTTGGTTCTTCTTCTATGCCAATATTATGTTTCTTTGTCTTAATCAAGAATCCATAGTTTGATGCGGTGCTAACTGAAGCCTTTCCTTCGACCGTGCACTCACCCTCAATTTCATTGATATGTATTCCCTTGGGGTCGTCTTCATTGATGTCGTCGTTGTCAATTTTCTAGTAGTGCACTACCTTCTTTAGTTTTTCCATTGGCTTATGATAGGCGCATATGAACTTCGACACGACATTCTTTGGATGCCGATGAAAAATGAAGTCTTTAATTCTTCAAAAAGCCTCCTTCTGCGGGGGATTCTACCATTAAATTGAATGTCACATAGAACTGCATACTAACCCTCCCCCAGTCTCTTGTTTTCCTTCTTGTTTCCTCCTGGATGTACCAACTTCTAGGGACTATATCCATTATATGGAAAAAATGATCGACCCATTGGGTGAGAGGGATTTGCTTAGTGGTTCAGTGCTTCTCATAAAAACAGATATGCTCCTGAGGGTCTTTAGTACCCTTATATCAATTTACCAACTTGAAGTCAATTGTGGAATGGAAATCAACCTTTATAAACTCAACCAATTGTGCCCATTCTTGCATGTTCCTACGATGTGTCGCCACCAATGCGTAAGTGTTCCTCTAATGACTGCGTCCATGGCTTGTTCCCTTTGTTTTTTTGGGACCACTTCCTCCATATTTTCTAAGAACATGTCAACTAGACCATTACCATCAAATCTTGGTGCATCACATAAATTTGATCAAATCCAACAAACTGCCTTCGTAATCCACGCAGACCTCCTAGTGGAAACTTCATATAACTTATTCTACCATCTCTTCATATCATTGTCTGAATCTATGTCATATGAACACACACTTCTCCAACTCAGCTCACCATCCATTGTGGTATTGATATAATCCTCCCTATGCCCTGTAATATGATATATGTTTTCAATAATAGAGCTCAGTGCATCCTCATTCATGGGATCATTATTCCTGTCTTCCTCATTTGGATCTAATGACGCAATAACATGCAATGTATTTGTTTCAAAGGACATTTTTCTTTTCTTCAAATGCAAAACTGCACATTGTCAAATGAACAATCAATGCCAAGTAGCGTGGGGTAGGGATCTGAGTCATCCATGATCTCAATCACCTCAAAGTCTGCGTTAGTTTTCACCCCTTCAATATTCACTTGTACTTTCTCCAGCCGATTGATGGGATAGATTCAATATTTATTAGCTAGCCCGAGTTGAATGGGGAACCACACTAAAGTTTTATTTCCCATCAACTCCCAATATTTCTTTGGAAGGATGTTCACATTGGATCCAAGATCCAACATGACACTGTCCATCACATAACTTTTGAGTTCAATTGTTATCTTGAACTCTCTTCCCGTGCACTTCTATTTGCTCACCTGACACACATCCCTTTCTGGTAGAGGGGAAGATATAGCTACAATTGTCTCTTCTTCCCCCATACATCTTGTCAACTTCTTTGCTGCATCGGGATCACTTAACATTTTCAAGCAACAACGCAAAAAGTTACTTACATGATCCTTTGTTTGCAACTCACGACAAGTGTTGCGTTGTGTTTCTTCTCACGCCATGTGTCGCATATCTTCATGCACACGCTCCTCTATTTTTTTCTTTTTGGCATGCTACACCTCTTCCTGTTTGCGGCTTCTTCCAATGACCTATGTGTCATTTATTGTATCTCCTTGCACACACGAGATTCCTCTAATGATTTATGTGTTGCACAAAGTAACTCTTCATGGGTGCGGGCCTCCTCTAATGATATTTGTGTTTCTCGTTGTACCTCTTCACACACCTGGGCATCTTCCAGTGACCTTTGTGTCATGCTTTGTAACTCCTTTCACGTTCTGTCCTCCTCTAGAGCCCTTTGTGCGTCGTGAAAAAACTGATTTTGTTGTGCAACACCAAACTTAGGAGGTGCTTGCACTACTTTTCTAATATTCCCTTCCATGTTTTGACCTGATATTTCTCCATGCTCTAATTCCATTCCCGTTTGAATTCCTCCTTGGGTTACCATCCGCACATCATATTCTTCCTATGGATTCTGATTTCCACGCATCTCTATAGTCACCATATTGCAGTGTGTCTTCTTCTCTTTCCACTTTTCCAACACGTTTGGGAAATCTTCTGTGAGATGCTCTATACTATGACAGTACCCACAAAGAGCGCATGATTTAGTACAAAATCGTGACATGTGGTCTACTTCACCACTATTAAAAAAAATAGGTGGTCTTCCTCCACCACCACCATATCCTGGTCCTCTTCCTCGTCCATATCCTACTCTTAGACCTCCTTGGTATCCTCCTATATTTGTACGCCTTTTGTGGTCACCACCTTTTTGTTCTTCCTAGATCCAGAAGGCATCTGCAGTGTGCTCCTACATCAATTGAAGTGACCAAAAGTTTTTCACATCATGCCCCATGGATTTTCCGAACTCACAAAATGAAGTATGCATAGTCTTTTGATACTTCTGTAGTGTTGGGCACCGGGGAGGTATATGTCCCCATTGTCTACAAATATCGCACCACTCGGTCTTAGGTCCATTTGGAAATGGATTGGGCACACCCATTTCCATATAGCTTCCCAATGTTGGACATTCATTCCTATGGTGGAATTCTGTGTGGCACATAGTACACGACACATGCGCGTGCACCACCTTAGCCTTAGCCATATCTTGTAACTACATTGTAAGATTTACAACTTGGGACTGCACTTGCACTAGCTTTTCCGATGTATCACCACCTCTGTTAGGGTCCTAACCCGCACATAGGTAGAGAAATATATTCAGATGTAATAAAGGTCAATATTAATAAGGCCTTTCAATAAAATAGAATAAGGCGGATGTAAGAAGATCTAATAGAAGCTTCCGCTTCTAGAAGGATCTTCCTCTAGATGCTTCTTTTTAGTATAAATAGGAGTCAAGGGTATGAGAACCCTGGCTTGGAGATTATTGTAACAGAGCATTGCTCAACTGGAGGTTGCCCCCTCGAAGAGGCCTGCGAACATTGCTTTCTGAATCAAAGTGCTATTTCAGTTGTTGTTCTCATATTATTTCTTTGTTATTGTGGAGATTATGCTGGTTATATTACTGTTATTCTGCCATTTCTAACATTTTATTTCTGTTCTGCGTATTTATTATATCTGGTATCTTGCAAGTGGTATCAGAGCACTTTCCTTGGCAGAAATTGTAGGAACTTTTTTTCAGGGTAGAGACGTATTCCGATGTCTTTAAGCCACAAAGATCTGTCGTTACGTGTATAAACCCACGGTTGAGGGATCCATACACGCAGGAAATACAAGTGGTTCTTAAGCACACATATGTTGGCCACCCTTGTAACCCCTGTTGGTACCCCTTTGAGTGGTAGCGCATCAAACAACACCTATGTACATATTAGCCTAGATTTCCTGAAGCCCTCTTTAGATAAACCTATCAGTCGCCACACTGCTATAGTGTCACCGAGAACAACACTTGAGAAGATACTCTCTAGTACCTAGGTAGTCGGGTAGTACGGCTAAGGGTATGGTATATCCTCCTTATTTAGTGCCCTGAGATATTGGGTCGAGTACTACTGTTGGACCCTGCACGTATATCAGAGAGCTATAGCACAGGGCAAACCATTGTCTGTAGAACCCTTGAATACCTAACCCTTGGGGAATAGAAACATAAACAAATTAAACCGGCCAGATCTATTGCCGCACAACTGTGTTCAGGTTGCCAAGTAAATACACATTTATTTCTGGTTAATAATTTGGGTATTTCACCACTGCAACATTCTTCAGACCAAAGTATAACCCCGCAGCTAAAAAAAAAAAAAAAAGTCTGGAAATTTTTTCACCATTATTTGAGACCTATTCAATTAGATTCATCTCTTCTCCCTTATCACATTCATCCATATCATTTTTATGCAAAAAATTTTGACCCCGCCCACCCCTTTTCAGTTCACCCATCCTCATGGCCCATACCCGTAGCCAAGACCTGGAGTCTCGCTTCAACACCTTGCAATCTAGTTTCCTTGAGACCCAAAATGAAGTGAAACAACTCAATGATACTATTGCCTCCCGAGATACATCCATCAATACAACCATAAATGCATCCGTGCAATCCGCAATGGATGAAGTCAAACAAGAACTGACCACCCAGCTTGAATCTATCTTTGCATCACTCTGCACCAAACTAAAGATCCCTACCGATGACCCTTTTCTTGACGCACATCCAAAGACTAAAGGTGAAACCTCCTCCCATTCCCATACCTTTCAGCTCCATCACTTTCAACATGACATACGCCTTCCGAGGGTGGATGTAACCAAATTTGATGGATCAGACCCCACTAGTTGGGTCACTCAAATGAAACATTATTTCTCTCTATATGGAATTACAGATGACTTGGCCAAACTCCGGTATGGTGTTCTCCATCTAGATCAAGAACGCTGGCAATGGTGGCAATGGAGAAAAACTTCCCGTCAAGGGTATATTKCTTGGACCCAATTTGTGACTAAGCTTTATGAACGCTTTGACAATGACACCAACCATTTGGGCTGTTTGAAAAAATTGAAACAATCAGGAACAATCGAAGACTTCATAGCTGCATTTGAGTGCCTGGATTTTYGAACAGAGGGCATGACTGATGCTTTCTTTTGAGAGTGTTTTGTCAGTGGCCTCAAGGAGGAGATTCAGGCCCATGTCCTCATGGCTCGACTTGCGAGTTGGGTGGAGGCTATTAAAAAATCTAAAGAAGCAAAATAAATTGTTTCCTCTCAAAACCGTAAGCCTTCCTTTATCCCTTGCCCTAAACCAGTAAACCCCACTACTCCCTTCGCCCCATTAAAGATCCAAAAAATGACCAGGGATGAAATGGCTGAACGCCAATTCAAAGGCCTCTATTATAATTGTGATGACAAATATTTCCCGGGCCATAAATGTAAGGAAATAAATATTTTTATGGCCATCTCCGAGGATATTCTGGAAGAGGATGTTGAAACTCCCCTTGTGCCTGAGTCATCGGAAATCACTGACATAACCCCTCCCTCCGACCCTCCCGAAGTGGAACCGATCATTTCCCTCAATGCTCTCACCGGCTTCTCTGCCCCCCAAACCCTCAAGTTAATTGGTTACATCAAGCACTGAAAGGTCATCATTCTGGTTGATAGTGGCAACACCCATAATTTTATTCATTTCCGTATTGCCCAAGAAACCCATTGCTACATCCATGCTGTCAACAATTTGCAAATCATGATTGCCAATGGTGGTTCTATGAAATGTGGTGGGCGCTGTGAAAATGTGCGTCTCCAAATCGGTGACTACCACCTAAAATCCCATATGTTTGCTATTGACATGGGCGGTTGTGACATTTTGTTGGGTGTAGATTGGCTAATGACTTTGGGTCCCATTCTCATGGATTTTAAGAACTTAACCATGCAATTCGACCAAGAAGGCCACCAATATAAATTCCAAGGCATCACTGCTGGTTTACCTAAGGTCATCAGTTCCCATCGCATGGAAAAGCTACTCAAAAAAGGTCATTCTGGTGTCATTGCCCAACTCCATGCCATACAAGCCACATAGACACCCCCAGTGCCCCAAGACCTCCAAGCCCTCCTTTCTAAACATCAAATGGTATTTTCCAATCCCCAAGGACTCCCTCCTTCCCGCGGTGTTCATGATCATTCCATTCCCCTTGTACCAAGAATCCTTCCCCCCAATATCCGTCAGTATCACCACCCCTTTGCACAACAAAATGAAATTGAGAAAATGGTCCAGGAACTCCTGACTGCAGGCGTCATCCGTCCTAGTATGAGCCCTTACTCTTCTCCGGTCATCATGGTACTGAAGAAATAAGGTTCTTGGAGAATGTGTCCTGAATTTCATGCTCTCAAAAAACTGACCATTAAAGACAAATTTCCTATTCCTGTCATTGATGACCTCCTGGATGAATTGAGTGGCGCCCAATTCTTTACTAAACTTGATCTTCGCTCGAGCTATCACCAGATACATATGAAAGATGCAGACATTCCCAAGACAACCTTTCGCACTCATGAGGGCCACTATGAGTTTTTAGTCATGCCATTTGGCTTGTGTTATGCCCCCTCCACCTTCCAGAGCCTCATGAACCATGTCTTCCGCCCTTTTCTCTGTCATTTTGTCTTATTTTTCTTTGATTATATCCTCATCTATAGAAAAACATGGACAAACCATCTTACCCATGTGGATCGAGTTCTCCATCTACTCTCCTAGCACCAACTTTTCCTGAAACAGTCTAAATGTGCCTTTGGTGCCTCAGAAGTAGAATACTTGGGTCATTTGGTTGGAAAGGATGGCGTCAGGGTGGATCCGAAAAAGATTGAAGCTATGCAAGACTGGCTGCACCCAAAGACTCTCAAAATCTTGTGTGGATTTTTGGGCTTAAAAGGGTATTATCACAAGTTTGTTCAGAATTATGGAAAGATTGCAGCACCTCTCACTACTCTTCTAAAAAATAACTCTTTCACTTGGAACCCGTCCGCTGCTCAAGCTTTCCAAACCTTGAAGATGGCCATGTGCACCACTCTGGTTCTGGCCCTTCCTGATTTCACAAATACCTTTGTGTTGGAATGTGATGCCTTAGGAAAAGGAATCGGCACTGTCCTTATGCAAGAGAGTAGACCTTTGGCCTTCACCAACAAACAACTATTTGAAAGGAATCTAGGCAAACCCATCTATGAAAAGGAAATGTTGGCTATTCTGCATGCCGTTGATCTATGGTGCCCTTATCTCTTGGGGCAACGTTTCCAAATTAAGATAGACCATCAAAGCCTAAAGTACTTCCTGGAAAAACGCATTTCCTCCCTGGAGCAACAAAAATGGGTGACTAAACTCTTTGGATATGATTATGAGATCATTTACAAGAAGGGCAAAGACAATGTGGTGGCGGATGCACTGTCCAGAAAATATGAAGACGAAGGATCCATTTTTTCTCTTTCCTTCATTGTACCAGATTGGCTCCAAGCTGTTCGCTAGGAATGGCTACAATATCCCAAAAGCTCGCATCTGATCCAACAATTGCAGACCAATGCTCCAGTTCCCCCAGGGTACTCTTGGCTCTAGGATGAGCTTCAATACAAAGGCCGTTTGTATTTAAGTAAACAATCAAAGCTTAAATCCACGATACTTTCTGAGCTTCATGCTACACCCACAGCGGGGCACTCCGGGTTCACCAAAACCTATGACAGGGTCAAACGATCTTTTTTCTGTGATGGCATGAAACAGGACATCCGTAATTTTGTAGCTGAATGTGATGTGTGTCAACACAACAAGGGAGAAACAGTCAAATCTCCGGGCACACTACAACCACTTTCGATCCAACCTGCTATTTGGAAGGGTATATCTATGGACTTTATTACCGGCTTACCCAAATTAGGAAGTAAATCAGTCATAATGGTGGTTGTGGATCGCCTTTCCAAGTATGCTCATTTCCGTGCTCTTCAACACCTATTTACTGCATCCACAATGGCTCAAATTTTCATCGACCAGGTCTTCAAGCTTATGGCATGCCGCACTCTATTGTTTCTGATCGTGACCCAACTTTCACAAGCAATTTTTGGCAAGACTTGTTCAAGCTTCAAGGCACCCAATTGCATCTCAGCACAACTTATCATCCCCAGACTGATGGTCAAACGAAAGTTGTCAACAAATGATTGGAAACATATCTGAGGTGTTTTGCCTTTGAAAAACAAAATCAATGGGTTCAATGGTTACCCCTAGCTGAATGGTGGTACAACACTTCCTATCATACAACTATACACATGACTCCTTTTGAAGCAGTGTATGGAAAGAAGCCTCCTTCAATTCTCTCATACTTACCAGGTACATCGAAGGTCCAGGCAGTTGACCAAACACTTATAGTTCGAGAGGATATTCTCTGTACCCTCAAAGAGAACTTGGTCATGGCACAAAATCACATGAAGCAACAAGAAGATCCAGGTCGCTCTGAACGTCATTTTGTAGAAGGGGATCATGTGTTTCTGCTACTGCAACCATACAAGCAAACTTCCCTCAAGGCTGAGAATTGTCAGAAGCTAGTGCCCAAATTTTATGGTCCTTATACCATTCTCAAGCATGTGGGATGAGTCACCTATCAGTTATCTCTAACCAGTCATTCGAAGCTACATCCTGTTTTTCATGTTTCATGCTTAAAGAAGGTAATTGGAACTCGGTTCCAAATTCAAACCAACCTTCCCGAGTTAGCTGAAGAAGGATCCATTTGGCTACATCCAAAAGTAGTTTTGGACCAACGTGAGCGTCGCCTGCGTCAGAGAACCATCAAGGAAGTGCTCGTCCAATGGAAAGATACAACTCCTGCCGATGCTACTTGGGAACCAACTACCATTCTGCAACAGTTTCCACATCTCAAGCCTTGAGGACAAGGCTGTTTTTAGCGGGGCAGACATGTTAGGGTCCTAACCCGCACATAGGTAGAGCAATATATTCGGATGTAATAAGGGTCAATAATAATAAGGCCTTTCAATAAAATAGAATAAGGAGGATGTAAGAAGACCTAATAGAAGCTTCCGCTTCTAGAAGGATCTTCCTCTAGATGCTTCTTTTTAGTATAAATAGGAGTCGAGGGTATGAGAACCCTAGCTTGGAKATTATTGTAACAGAGTGCTTCTCAACTGGAGGTTTCCCCCTCAAAGAGGCCTGTGAACATTTCTTTCTGAATCAAAGTGCTATTTTAGTTGTTGTTCTCATATTATTTCTTTGTTATTGTGGAGATTATGCTGGTTATATTACTGTTATTTTGCCATTTCTAGCATTTTATTTCTGTTCTGCGTATTTATTATATCTGGTATCTTGAAACCTCTTGGTGTAGCTTATAGCAGCATCACAATATCCACAGCCTTCGCCTGAGTTATCACCTTCTGTTGGGTGAGTGGGACTCAAATATGGGGTAGGAATCCTGCGATGAACCACTCCTTGTGTTGAACATATTAGATCTGAAATGTTATCCTATCCAACAATATCTTGAATCACTGGTCATAGTCTTGTATAGTTTTTCCAACCTTCTGCTTGATTTCTTTGATCTCAGTGATACACTATGATTTTGACTTAGCCTTATGAAACTCCCTAAGAAGATCTCTCTTAATCTTTGTTAGGGACCTAGTCCATCTGATCGACGTAGTTTCCTTGTACTTCATATACCACGTCACATCTCTATATCTGAAGGTGGTCTCCAATTGCGCTATCTTTGACACTTCGTATGTGATTCTTTTCACATACCATATAGATTTACATGTAAACCAATGTTGATCCACATTCTCTTTATCCGTCCCATGGAACACGGGTAGCCTTAGAGTTGTGTCTTCATTTTCCATTCTCAACCTAGTGTTGTGTTCTCCCAACTAACTATTAGTTGTTGGTGATACTAATACTGAAATTCCTCTTTGCGAAGTATTGTTGAATTCGACCTCTTCTTCACTCATCTCTTCTCTTCATGTTTCTTCTAATCTCTCTTCTTCTACTCCTATATCCTCACTTTCTTATGTTCTTTCTTCTCGATTACAAATGTGAAAGGCGGGTGGTTCAAAGAGGGGGTTCCTCCATCTTCTCTCATCATCTCTGGTGAGGTGTTGGGCTTTGCCTTTGGTCCATGCTTGTTCATGTACTTTCCTTCTTAATGTTGTGGATTTTTAGATCCAGGGTTTGTCCAGAGTTGTCCAACAAAACCCCAAAGAAACGACATACCAATCCTCGGCCAAGGCCGAGGAAGGTATCAGCCAATATGTAGAGAGGATCATAGATACCATAAGGTTTTGTGACAAGAACGAAGGATTAAACATACAAAACATGACTGGAATTGACATCCATGTAACTCAAATACGATAACCAATTTAGTACCAAGAACTGAAACTATACACACACATATTCAACTCATTTATAACAAACACATATTATATCAAAACTGCCATATCTTTATTGCTGGAAACATTCCATCACATCAGAGATATACAATGCATTGAACAACTGCCTATGACAACAACATAAATTCGTATCATTACTATATAAAACAATGGAAATACAAGATAATGTGCCATGCGCCTTTCCATAACACTCAAAGATATCAAATACACAATAATATATTCAAAACATCACAAGACTACAACAAGCTCAGAGTGAGCTCGATACTAGTAGCTAAGCTAAATCAAAACTCTCTGACTAGCCAGATAGTCAACCAACGGACTAATAAACTCTCATTTTGATATTAGAACTCTCTTTTCTATCTTTCGATTTTGGGGAGCGCTATCTCTTTTTTCTTTTCTCCACTCGCTTGTCTGATCCAAATGCCTCGCAAGATTCTGGTGCCTACCAACACTCCATGTAGACTCTCTATATTAGGGGAAATCTTAATTACCTTGCCAAATCATCTTCTTTCCGTCCCACGTATTCATATGCTATTGTCAATAATCATTCAAGGAGATTTCCCAATGATTCCTTTCTTGATTCCAATGAACATCTTCTTGGTTTCTGGCACAATTGAAAAAACTTGGACCAAATCGCACTTGGTAGTATTTACACTCGATGTCCTACTGACAAAAACCGATCCGATGCGCACTCTATGACATTCCTTGTGCATTTTATTATGTGTGCGCAAAACTATGGAATGAGTGCACACAATTTCGTTGGTGCGTGTGCACAAAACTAAACCCAAAACTTTGAGTGCCAAAAGGCCCCCACAACTATTTTCTAGCTCGTCCTTGAGCCAACTGCTGCATATTGTTCAGGCAGGTAGTTTGAGGAAGAGCATATCATCGTTCTTCAGAAAAATTGTGATTGCATCCAGTTTCTCAAACCATAACCTTCACTAGTGCATGTGGAAGTGAATGAGGGATCTATTTAAAGTCCCCCATTAAGCACTATTTGTTGAATAGCGGTGAGGTTCCCTTAAGAGAGAACATAATTATTTTCTTGTCTTTTTGTTCTAGGATGGACAGGTCGATCAAGAGGGCTTGACAGGTCTAATTCCGAGGGGTTGTGGGTTTATGACATGATGTGAGATTAGGGCTAGTATGAACGAGATTGACTAAAGGATTTTTTCCTAGCCTGCTTGTTCTGGGGGAGGGGTTGATGACGATGGGTGGAAGGAGGGAATTAGGCGAGCCAATGAGTAGGGTCTCATCTTAAAAACAAAGGGGATGAAGCATGGAAAAGAGTCAAGCAACTCTTGATGTAGGGGGATGGGGATTGGTCTTGAGAAGAAAACATGGTTTAGAAATTTGGGGGTTACAAATTAGTTGATCTGTCGAGGATAGGGGGTGGGAGGACGATGACCGAGCAAGGGTAAACATACTAACCACCTCCTGGAATTTGGGTTGGTCGATTGAACTGGTGATAAAAGAACATGGATAGCCGACTAAGCCATGCCATGATATAAGAGTGGGAAAATCACATTGAGATGAGAAATGAAATCGTGACAGGATCTAGTAGAGAATTACGCTATCTGGTAATTTGGGGACTGAAATATATAAGTGGGAGATGGTGAGGACAAGGAGGAAGGAGGATGCAACAATGTGAAGGAAGGGATGGCTTGAAGGGCAAGAAGGAAGTGATAGTAAAATTTAGAGGATAGGAGGATTGATATTGTATATTGGTCATACTAGAGAGGGATATTAGAGAATGCGACACTGCAACCCAATGTGTACTTGCAGCATGCGCAAATGACTCAAATGGGATTATTTTCCCTTTTCAAAGCTAAAGCATAAGGAATTTCACAATCCCCCATGTGACATGTACATAAAGAACACCCTATACTTGTTGGAAAAAGCATTGTCGTACTTGGAAATATCGATGATTTGCACCCTATGTCACTCAATTGATACCGCCTGAGTGACAAAGATGAATGCTTGCATTGTCAAAATGTAAATTATGTCGATTATGAGCTGTGCTAAATACTGTACAACCTATGTTAATATTACTGTATCGATCCATAAAGATGACAAAATATTAAATGGTGGTTGACCCTTGAGGGTCGTAGTACGCCTTCAACTTGTTATCATTGATGATACATTTGAGTGCTTTCCCTTGTAGGGCTTCCAACATGGCAACACCTGCTTCACTGATGTAGACTAGCCGAAACAGACCCAACCAACACATGCGTAGATTACCATGATAATGTAAATATTTTTTGTCATATAAAAAAACTAAATACGCTCGTGCCATGCCTTTTGTTTATCTTTTCACACCACTTGGCTGAAGCCTTCCATTATTTGGTCTTCCTCGAGTTCCATAAGCTCATCCAACCTATGTTGGAGGGACTAATCATCGGTCATCTGAGTTCTGAGTGTTGGGTATGTGTTATATTATTTTCATGAGTAGTGGTGTCTGCATTGCACTGAGTGCGCATGGGGGTTTGAGGAGGTTGCAACACCCCCGAGAATTTATTTTTTCCTCGGGAAACGTGTCACATTTTTGGGCAGTTTTTCGGTACATGGTTTTCTATTTTCGCTTAAGGAATTAAGGTTGTTGACTAATCCAGGGCATTGGGTTAGGGTTTTGGATGACGCTGGCTCCTATATGTATATTGTATTGTAAACTATGTAACACCATGAATGCATATAGAATATGCTGGTTTTTTCGGTTTGGGTTTTTAGGGGAAAACTCTCTGTGTAATGTTTGTATTTGCCATTGTATCTTTTCTGTTCTTTTACTGAAAATCTGTTTGCAGTAAATATTGTACAATGTTAAAATCTACACTGAGGGTGACGTGGAGGCTAGGGACCACAAATTCTAATGGCATGACTGCTTCCTTTCCATAGAATAATTTGAACAATGTGCACTTAGTCATCCTTTTTCACATGGTACAATAAGCACATAATACTATCGAGATACGTTGATCCCAGTCATCATTCTGCACATTACAAACTTTGGTTAAGGCATGTTCTAAAATTTTGTTGAAAGCTTCAATTGTATCATTAGATTGAGGGTGATAAGGAGTTCTCTTTTGGTGATGGATCATGAACTCTTGAGTGAGTTTCTGGATGGTCTCATTCAAACAATGCGAGCCCTAGTCGCTCATTAATACCCTTGGACATCTGAATTTGGTTATAATTTTGTGAAAAGTGAAGTGTGTTGCAATATTTACTGTACAATCCTTGACTAACACTGCTTCATTCCATCTCGTTAGATATTTTGTTGCAGTAATAATGTATTTCACCCCAGTGTGACGTGTGAATGGATTGATGGGCCCAACAAAGTCTATTGCCCATTTGTTGAAAGTCTCAAGTGTAGTTAGTGGGAAGAGTGGGAGCTCATCTTTGTGACAAGGCTTTCCCACTCGTTGACATAAGTTGCAACGTTTGCAGTAGTCTTTAGAGTCCGTGAAGAGAGACGACTACCAGAGCCCTGTGCGCGGTTGCCTTGCTGACGTTATGGCCTCCAACAATACCTTCATGTGCCTCATATAGGAGGGAGTTCCTTTCATGTTCCAAATCACAATGACATAGGATTCCATCCATGCCCAACTTATACAATTATATGATAGTCAACTGATAATCAACACTGCGAGTCACCAGTTGGCGACATTGTGCATGAGTATATTCCATGGGAGCTTGTCTGGTGATGATGATTTATTCTATTACAACCAATTGATCTAGTACTACTTCCACTCGGAAGAGCTGCACATCTAGAATTTCATCGTTGAGGCTCTGATTAGCTTCCTAGTCCGAATTTGTGACAGATGATCTGGGCCCACATTGTGTTTCCTTGGTTTAACCATAACTTCGAAGTCAAATTATTGAAATAGCAGGAACCACCGGCATATGCGACCACCCAACATAGGTTTTTTAACTAAATACTTGAGGTTAGAATGATCAGTGAAGAATTTGAAAGAGGACCCCAACAAGTAGTGGAAATTTTTTTGCAAGGCATATACCATAGTGAGGCCCTCACGTTCGATTGTAGTGTATTTCCTTTTGGCATAAGATAACTTCCAGCTGGAAAATTAGACCAGATGATTGATATTTCCTTCCCCTATTTGTGCCAAAATGGTGCCCAATGCAATGGATGAAGCATCGACATGGACAAGGAAGATCTTGGACCTATATGGAAAAATCAAAATGGGCGCAATAACTAGTTTTTCTTTCAGGGCATCGAAGGCTTGCTGACATTATGGTGTCCATTGATATTTAATTTCCTTGTGCAACAACATTTCCAATGAGGCTACAATCCGAGCATAGTTCTAGATGAACTGTCTATAATATCTGGCATGTATGAAGGTTGCGTGCATTCCAAAAATTGAAGTAGGGGCCACCATATCGAAGATGGTAACAATCTTAGTAGGGTCCATGAGCAAGCCATCTTTACACACGATGTGGCACAACAATATACCAAAGGGTGTAAAAAACATGTTTTTCTTCAAATTCAAAGAGATTTGTAGGTGGCAACATCGATCTAGCATTAGTTGAAGGGATCTCATGTGTTCCTTTATCAGACTGGACATAGTCTAGTCGTCTAAGTATACCTTAAGGAACTTGTGGATAAATTCCTTGAAAGTTGCGACTATTATCAGGAAAAACACTGGGGGGGAATTATTTAAGCCAAAGGGCATGACGATGTATGAAAATGAACTCCATTTTGTCACAAAGGTGGTTTTATCCTAATATTTCTCTTCGATTCGAACATGATGATATCTGGAGAAACCGTCCATGAATGAGTAGGCTTCCCTACCGCCAAATTTTTCCAGCACCTTTTTTGTGAAGGGTGTTGGGAAAAGATCATGGATGTAGGTTGCATTCAAACTTCTCATATCAACACATATATGAATTTCCATAGTCTTTTTAGGTTGCACAACCATGGGGATAATCCAATCAGACTCCTCCATAGGGGCAATGATCCCAACATCCAACATTCAATCTAGTTCTTTTCGCACCTTTTATTTATACTTAGGGTTTAGGCAGTAGGATCTTGTCTTGAATGGCTTGAAATCATGATTGAATTGGATATTCATAGCTCCCAAGGATCTTGCAATGCCTTTCATCTCAAAAACCATTCAAGGAAATCAATCCTCATATTCTTTAAGGAGGTCAACGACCTGAGTGACTATCTCCTTATCCCAATAATCTCCTATAATGGCCATCTTGGGTGCTTCTTCCATACCAATATTGTGCTTCTTAGTCTTATGGGGCCATTATAGTCCGATGCTGTCATCTCTACCGCCTTGCCCTTTAATTCCCATTTTCCTTCCGATTCTATGATCTGGATGTCGTGGGGGTCTTCGTCATCAATATTGTCTGCATCAATCTTCCAACAATGTATTGCTTCTTTTATTTTTTCCACTAGCTGATGGTATGAGCAGACCACTCTAGGGATGGTGGCCTTTGGATGCCAATGAAAGATGAAGTCCTTAACCTGACAAAGTGCCTTGCTAAGAACCATATATTCTAAGGTGAACCAGAAGGTGGAAAGAAACTGGGAACTCATATGGGTCCAATCACTTGTTTGCCTTCTTAGTTGCTCCTAATTGTACAAGCTTCTAAGAATCATATCCATGGTATGGACAAACCGATGAAACCATTGGGCTTGAGGGATGTTCTTAGTTTTCCAATGTCATTCACAGAATGAGATGTGTTCCTGAGGGTCCTCAGTGCCCTTATATCGGTTGGCTAGTTCAAAGTTGATGATAGGTTGGAATCAAAATTTTATAAACTCGACTACCTACACCGAGCTCTGAATCTTTGGGCGGTGGGTCGCCCACCACCACGAAGGGGTCTATAAAACCATGGAATCCATGGACTAAAGTCTCTGCTCCACAAGAAAACATTTATCCATCTGTATGAGGAATGTATCCATCGAGCCGGTGCCATCAATCCGTGGGGCATCAGAAAGTTCAGACCCGATCCATTGCACTGCTTTCATGATTCATGCACATCTGCGCTTGGACACTTTGTAAAGATTATTCTTCCACCCATCCAGGGCATCCTTAGAATCTGTGTCATAATATTTGACACTCCTTCAACTTAATTCACCATATACGGTGGGTTTTATGTAGTTCTCCTTGCGCCATGTGACCTTATAGAAATTTTCAATGCTCGAGCTCTACGCATCCTCATCTACATGGTCATTGTATCGGTCGCCCTCATATGGGTCCAATGGTGTGACCACGTGCATGGTGTTAGTCTCAAAGGAAATATGCCTCCTCTTCAAGTTTTATATCGCATTATTTTCAAAGGCCCAGTCAATTCCCAATAATGCAAGGTAGGGATCATACTCATCCATGATCTCGATGACTTCAAAGTTGGCCTTTTTTTTCACTTCGATGTTCACTTCCACTTGTTCCAACAAGCCTATGGGATATACATTGTATTGATTGGATAACTAGAGCTACATGGGAAACCAAACCAACTTAAGTTTATCCATCACTTCCCAAAACTTATTGGGTAAATTGTTCAGATCAGATCCCAAGTCCAACATGACTCCATCCTTTTCCTAACCACCAAGCTCTACTTTCATCTTAAACACTTGGCCAATTCTCTTTTTCTTACTAACCTGGAAAACATCTCTTTCCGCCAATGGAGCCGGTATGGTGGTCTCCTCTCCTTGTTCTTTCATGAAAGAAGTTAACATCTGGGTCAAATTAATTTCATCTTCTGGATCTTTAAGAAAGTGCAAACAATAGTGTAAGAAGTTATTGGATTGATATTCGACTTCTTCTAGGTGACCTAGGTCACGCAAGGCTTCTATGAGCATTGTGCATTGCAACTCTTCCTAGAGGTGTTCTTCATAAGTCCTGTTCTCAACGCATCGTAACATAGTATATCTGTGCACTTATTCTATCGATCTTTGGGTTGCATGTTTTATTTCCTCACGCACATGAGCCTCTTCCAAATATCTTTGCGTTGTGTGATGCAATTCTTCGCGCACACAAGATTATTCTAGCGACCTCTAAATCGCTCACTGCACCTCTTCGCAGATCTGTGATTCCTCTAGCGACCTTTATGTCACCCTATGCACTTCCTCTTAGATATGTGCCTCTTCAAGAGTCCTCTGAGTCGCGTGTTGTAGCTCCTCGCACGCTCTTTATTTTTCAAGGGGTCTCTGCGCATCGTGCATAAATTGATTTTTCTGAGCTGCATCAAACTTTGGAGGGGTCGGGTGCCTTCCTAATCTTTCCGTATGGTTGTTGACCCGATCCTTCTCCATGCTTGAAGTTTTCCCTTGTCTTCTCCCCTTCATAGGTTACTACTCGGACGTCTACTTCCTTGCTATTCTTCTTATTTTTTCACATCTCAACATGCACCATGTTAAAATTGGTCTTCTTGTCCTCCCATTTCTTCAGTAAGTCGGGACAGGTCTCGGTTACATGTTCAAGACTATAAAAATATGCACAGAGCACACATGGTTTAGTGAAAAATCATGAGACATGACCAATCCCACCACAATTGAAACATGTGGGGGGTATACCTCCTCCTCCACCATATTCGCGATGCGACCGCGCTGATACCCACCTCGGGGTCCTCCTTGATATTGACCTCTATTGGCACCATCGTGCTCACAACCCTTTTGCTCCTCTTGTACCCATAATGCATCCCGATTATTATCTTGCATTAACTAAAAGGAATGATAGTTATTGACATCATGACCGACGGATTTATAGAACTCACAGAATTGGGTGACTCATTGTTTGATACTTCTGTAATGTGGGGCAGTGGGGTGGCACATGGCCTCATTTTCTGCATATTTCACACCATTCCGACTGTCTAGATGGAAATGGAATCGACGCGCATGTCGCCATATAATTCAAAAGGACCGGGCACTCGTCTTGACGATGCCCCTCTGAATGACATGTAGTACACCACATGTGCTCACACAGGACTTTAGTCTTGGACATATCTTGCAGTTGTATTGTTAAGTTGGGCAGTTGCTACTAAACCTGCACCAGCCTAGTCGATCTCTCTACGCCTCCAGGTGTAGCTTCCAAGAGCATCACGATCTCGACTTCCTTGGCATGAGTCATCACCTTTTTCTAAGTGAGAGGGAATTGAATATGGGGGAGGAACCCCACAATGAACCACTCTCCGTGTTGCACATCCTGGATTTGGAACATCAGCCTATCCAACAAGATTTTAAACCAATGGTCATAATCCCAGATGGTTTCTCCTTCCTTCTACTTGATCTCCTTTGACTTTGAATTTTGAAAATCTCGAAGTAGATCCTGCTTGATGTCGACCAGGTGCTAGTGACATTTCTTGTAAGGTGGGTTAGAATGCAAAGGAGTGGGTTAAAAACCCACTTACCCTAATTACCAGACTCAAAATGCACCCGTGGTAAGCGACAAGCAAATCTGGACGACAGAGATTAGAGCGCCCGGATCAACGGCGAACATAGGATTCCAGAGCCCCCCCGCCTTTCTACCTTTAAGCGGAGGGGGGGGGGGG
>ML778874.1:296250-313665 GCA_009831015.1 Picea engelmannii
CTTTGTAGGCTTGTACTCACCTATGCTCCACTATGGTACACCATCTTCTCCCACACCACTTCCTGGCATGAGTTTCCTCTTCATCTTGGGCACGACACCTCACTGTGCACCCTTAGATACCTCTTATCTACTCCCGTGCTCGAATTTCTCTCTCATCCCAGCTCATCTAGCGTATCTCTCAGATCTTTTTCTCCTTTTCTCCTCTGGGACCATTCCAATCGTCACTTCATCTCAACAACTTCTTGGATCCTCCTCAATGGATTCATCTTTTGTATTTTTTTCCCCCCACCTTTTCCAAACCCGCCCCCCCCAGCACTAGGGGGTTTAATCGACCATTCTATCAAGCTCCATGCACATCATTCTTCTTTCTATGAAAAACATCTTGATCCAAAGTGGAATTTCTTCTTGCATGCTCTTCCTTGGACCTCTTCGAACTTTCTTTCAGCCTCACTGAAAGAATCACTATATTCTATAACAAACTCAATAATGTAGCCTTCCTTCACTCAAGCAAACAAAAAATAAATAGCATGAGTCCACTTGTTATCTAACACCTTCAAGAAATCAAGCTTGGTTTGATCCCAAACTATTGGCTCCATTGGTAATGCAACTGATTTGACATCAACTTGTCTCTTTAGCCATTCATGCAACATATATGGAAGTTTTGCGAAGAAGATATCATGCATATTTGAGTAAATATATCTACCCTTCCATTCCTTCACATTCTCCCGCAATCCTTGCATCTCTCATAGGGAAAACTTGTCTTATTTCACTTCTATCTAGCCTTGAATCTCCTCAGAAGGATTCTAGCTCATTTTTTTTTCCTCCATCGATCTCAACAAGATTTCAGGTCCTGAAAACAAAACCATTTGTTGGGCTTCACATTTGGTCCACACTTGCATGTGTACCATACTTCTTAATGTGTGGGAGTTTTAGACCCAGGGTTCATCGAGAGTTGTCCAACAAAACCCTAAAGCACCAACATATCAATCCTCGACCAAGGTCGAGGAAGTTCTCACCTATGCAGAGAGGATCATAGAGACCATAAGGTCTTGTGACATAGATGAAGGACTAAATATACTAAACATTATTGCAATTGGCATACATGTAACTCAGATATGATAACCCATTTAGGACTAAGAATTGAAACTATACACACACATACTCAACTCATTTATAACATACACAAATTAGATCAGAAATGTCATATCTTTATTACTGCAAACATTCCATCACATTAGAGATATAGAGTGTGCTAAACAATTGCCTATGAAAACAATAAAACTTCATATCATTACTATATAAAACAATGGAAATACAACATCATGCGCCATGCGCTTTGCCTTAACACTCAAACATATCAAAGACATAAGAATATATTCAAAACATCACAAGATTACAACATGCTCAGAGTGATCTCAATACTGGTAACTAAGCTAACTCAAAACTCTCTTACTAGCCAGATAGCCAACTAATGGACTAACCAACTCTCGTTTTGAGATCAAAGCTCCCTTTTGTATCTTTTGTTGCTGGGGAGCGATGTATCTTTCTACTTTTCTCTACTCACTTGTCTGATCCAACTGCCTCACACACTTCTGGTGCCTTCCATCACTCCGCATATACTCTTTGTATCATGAGAAATCTTAACTGCTTGGCCAGTTCATCGTTTGGTTTCCCCATGTCTTCATATGCTGCTGTCAATAATCATTTGGGGATATTTCCCGATGATTCCTTTCTTGATTCCAACGAACATATTCTTGGTTTCCAATGCCACTGAAAAAACTCAGACCGAATCACACTTGGTAGTCTTAACACTATGCCTACTATTGACAAAACCTGGTTTGATGGGCACTCTAGGACATTCCTTGCACATTTCCTTAGGTATGTGCAAAACTATGGAATGAGCATGCACAAATTTCATTTGTGCACGTGAAAAACTGAACCCAAAAATTTGGGTGCCAACATGAGGGATCCCAAAGAGATTCTTACCTGTAGCTGCACGAGTTCATTCACAAAATTTAAAGCCTCTTCCCCTTCTTGAAGGGGTTCATATCCATCTACCACATCAACTTTTCTACTTTCTACCTCATGTTCCTCTAATGTGACTACATCTCTCAAAAACCAAGAGGATTCGACTTCGTCTTCTTCGACCCTACTACCACTACTCCTAGTATCCTCACTTGATACTCTACTCCTAACATTGTGTCTCTTTGATGACCTATCTCCTTTTTTTCTCCTCTTTCGCACAACACTCTCTTCTGCACATCCTCCTGTTGTGATATCCTTTCTTTTCATTCTAGGTATGGCCCCTCATTCTTCATCCCATGCTCTCTTCTTTTTTCTCCTTTCTTCAAATTTCCTCATTAACTCAACTCTTCTTATGTATCTCTCAACTCTTTCTCTCCACTGCTATTCTGAGTCCATTTTCTTCTCACCTCATCTCATCATCTTGTGAATCCTCTCCACTGGAACCATTTTATCTCTCTTTCCCCCCCTTCTTTCCATCCCCCCCTTTGCGCGAGGGGCTCTACTCAATCATCCTATCAGGCTCCATGTGCATTAGTCCCTTCTCTACGAACAACAAATAGATTCACATGGGAATTTCTTCCAATAGTCTCTTTCAAGGGCCTTCAACAAACTTTCTTTCAACCTCGCTAAAAGAATCACTGTATTTGATGGAAAAATCAACAATGTATCATTTCTTCACTCAGTTGAACCAAAATTCAATTGCTCGAGCCCACTTATGATAATCCATAGATTTTAGTATATTGACTATACTCTAGTCCAATACCTATGGTTCTTGGACTCCCAGTGATCCATATGGGTTTTAGTGGCCTCCCACCTATTCCAACTGGCTCATTCTGGCAGTTTTTTCCTAGTTTTTGGGTCCCCGACTTCCGGGGTCGTTTTGAAGCCCTAAAAAACGTTTTTAGGGCTCTCCATAGTTAGATTGTACATGGAGTTAGATTTTGGAGAAAACATGTGTAGTCCTTGGATAGAACATTCCAATGGGCTATCGTGCACCTAAAACAGAGATCATATGAAAACGTTACGACCCCAAGAAGTTGATGTACTAGCTTACCCCAACGAGGCCCACATGACTTTTGGCGCTTCATCTCCTAGGGTTAGGTTTTTGGATGCCTAGGGTTTTGAAATTCATGATTATTGTAAAAAAATCCTTCAGAGCCTCATTGTAATAATATTTTTATGAATGAGTGCAACTGTCACATCTCTTCTCAGAGATAAGCCACCACCATTCTAGCAAGCTTGTTTTCCGCTGCATTTTACAGTTTCAACTTATTTCCTTATTGAATAGAAACCAATTTAACTGTATCTTTGTTATTATGTGTTAAACATATTTTAATAATCTGTATTCAATTCGTTCTACTCATAAAATTCGTATCAGTGGTATTAGAGCGATTTGCTCCTTGTCGTTCTTAATGCATGTTCCCAACGAGGTCAGGGTACAAAGAATTGGGTCTTGAGCTTGTTTCTCTTGAGGAAAAAATCTCTCGCACTCCCAAGCGACCTCTCATGGGAGGAGAAAATAAAGACAACATGACAAGAGATCCTTTCAAAATTTTGCTTGAGGAAGCCCTCATGCAACAAAGAAACGAGATGATTGATAGTTTTGCACAAATCCTTCGACGACTACCGATGGGTGACGCATATTCCTTGAGCGGAGGAACCGCCCCCTTCAAGGTACAAATCAAATTTGATATTCCTATATTTGAAGGTTAGATAGGCGTAGATGCTGTAGACAAATGATTGAATCTACTAGAAGGGTTTTTTCTGTCCATAACTTTTTGAATAACGAAAAGATTACTTTTGCGCTCCTCAAAGCCATTACCCATGTCAAAGATTGGTGGGAAACTTTCTGTGAGAAAAAGGAAACATAGGAACCCTCATTAATTACATTCGTGGTCACCTGGGAATCCTTCAGGGATGCTATTAAGGAACAATAATACCTTGTCGGAAATTATGACGACTTGTATACAAAATGGACCAAACTACAACAAGAAAGAGACCAAGCAGTGCCAAAGCTCACAAATATCTTCCATACCTTGCGCACCAAGATGGGTATCAAATATTCTGAGTGACATATGGTGCTAAAGTATCGTGGTGCTATGCATAGATACATCCATACCAAAATGGAATTTCTAAACATCTCATCCTTGGGCGTGGCCTATCAATATGCCATCAAAATCAAGCAGAAGTTCAAACAAAAGACGTGACAATTTGGACCTGGGAAACCCTCGCAACAAAATCTAGGAAATGGCGGCCCCAACCTGCAGAACAAATTACATAGAAAATATCGACAACATCAGGAAAACCAGTCCAAGCCACAAGCAAATAAGGACACCGAAAAGACAAACAAAGATAATGGGAAGTGGTGCGACTTCCATAAGAGCCCTTGGCATAACACTGCTGATTTCCGCTCAAAGCAGTCATTGGTGGCTGAAGTGAAAGCCTATGAATAAGATGTGGGTTTTGACTCTAAGTTAGAACCAAAAATAGGGAGGCAAATCATTGACAAAGAACTCAGTGCCACCATTGCTACCACCAAACTCCATCCCGGTGAACCAGACGAGCCAGAAGAAGGAGAACACATTTTCCATTCACAGATGTGGGTAAAAGGAACCCCATTGCACTTCATTGTTGATAGAGGTAGCCAGAAGAACCTAATCTCATCATAGGTCATCAAGCGGCTAGCCTTGCCAACAATGCTGCACCTGTAGACCTACACCATTGGATGGCTCCGCCAAGGAAGCGATCTCCGCGTCAACCAACAGTGCCGACTGTCGTATGACATCAAGCCTTTCAAAGATGAGGTATTGTGTGATGTTTCTCCTCTCAAAGTTTGTAATTTTATTTTAGGCCAAACATATTTATGGAAACGTCATGATGTATATGAGTATAGGACTTGTAGTGTTATTATTACTTTAAACATTAAATTGTATAGGATACTTGAGGCAGTCCCACCTAGTGCTATTTCCTTGATCTCTACCAAGAAATGCAGGAAGGTCATCTCTTAGACTGAGAAATTTGTCTTCTTCTTGATTCTCTCTCATAGTGAGCGAAATATAATAGCCACATCCAAGGCCTCTGCGGTCAATCTCTCCACACAACAGAAGCAAGTGGATAAGGTCGTGGAAAAATACTCAAATATCTTCTCCTCACCTACCGGGGTACCTGTGCACTGCTAGGTCAAGCATCCCATCAATATGACCCCTGAAACACATTTACCCAATGGGCCAGTCTACCTCTGCTCTCTGTTAGAAAATGAATATGTCAAGAGGCAGATCCAATAACTTCTCCACAAGGGGCACATCCGTCCCAACTCATCACCTTGTGGGATCCCAATTGTGCTAGTGCAACAAAAAGGTGAGACCTGGTGACTCTGCATTGATTACCAGGCCCTAAATAAATTCAGAGTCCAGAACCGGTACCCGATTCCTCGAATCGACGACCTCCTTGATCAACTCACGAGGGACAAATACTTCAGTAATATTGATATGAAGTCTGGCTACCACCAGGTCCCAATAGAACATACAAATGTATGGAAGACTTCCTTCAAGTAAAAATAAGGTCTTTTCGAATGGTTGGTCATGCCCTTTGGTTTTAAAAATGATCCATTAACTTTCATGAGGATGATGGATGATATCCCGTGACATTTCACCAATAATTTTTTAGTGGTGTGTCTAGATGACATACTCATCTACAAAAATACTTGGGCGGAACACTTGCAGCATATGCAATAGGTTATGCACACCTTGTGACATTACAAGCTATATTCCAACTTGGAAAAATTCTCCTTCGACATGAACAAGGTCCATTACCTAGGCTACAACGTTGATCCACATGGTGTGCATGTGGATCCAGCCAAGATATAGGTCATTTGTGACTAGCCAACTCCAACCACACTCACTGAGCTTCAGATTTTCTTGGGCCTGGTCAATTTCTATCACAGGTTCATGTTGGGATTCTATCATATTTCATGGGCCCTCATCCAAGAAACCAGGGGTGGTGGTAAGGAAAAATTTGTGTGGGGCCTGTCCCAACAATAAGATTTCAATGATTTGAAGCATCACTTGTGCTCATCCCCAATATTTTCATTACAAAACCTATAAAAACCCTTTTAGATTGAGACAGATGCTTCAGAATATGTTGTGGGCACCTTTCTCACTCATCACGACCACCCCGTGGCATATCATAGTGAGAAACTATCAGATGTTGTTCGTAAGTACCCTACTTATGAAAAAGAAATGTATTCCATTGTGCAAGATTGCCACCAATGGAGACATTAGATTCTTGGGAAGGAGACAATCATCCATACTGATCATAATCCACTGCAGTTCATGCAGACATAAGGAAAATTGTAGAATGACCGTGATCATAAGTGGTCCACATACTTGCAGTAGTTCCACCTCAACATCAAGTATAAAATGGGCAGTACCAACCGAGTTGCTGATTGCCTCAGCTGAACTCCAGTTGTGACACTCACCATGATGTAAGAATCTTGCAGCCACAAGACCTCTGAATGGCCCCACCTCTATGAGACAGACCCTGCTTTCGCCACCACCTACCAAATGTTGGGTGCAAACTCAATTATCGCTAATTTCCATCTTTAGGATATGATATTTTGTTGTCTGGGCCATCTCTGCATTGCATCGAGGGAGTGAAGTTGATCTAGGAAGATCATTACAGTCGGGTGGCAGGACACTTCGGCGTCGAAAAGACGATGGCAGTGCTGCAGAAACATTTCTATTGGCCGAAACTTTGACAGGATGTCGACAAGTATATTAGGTCATGCACCGCTTGCGATATTCCAAAATCGACCACTAAGAAACAAGGCTTTTACACCCCTCTTCCTACTCCTCATAGGCCATGGGAATCCATCTCAATGAACTACATGTCGACCTTCTATCCACCAAAATGGGAAATGACTGTGTTTTTGTGGTTGTTGATCGCTTTTCCAAGATGGCGATTCTGGCTGCCTGCAAGAAGAGCATCACAACAGAGGCCACTTACACGCTATTCTTTGAAGGAGTCTGGGTACATTTTGGAATCCTACAAACTGTTGTCTCAGATCGGGACAATCGGTTCCTCAATACATTCTGGTCAAGCCTCTGGTCACTACTGGGCACCAAGCTCACCAAATCCATTGCCTTCCACCCCCAGACAGATGGTCAAACTAAGGTCATCAATCAGATGATCGTGCATATCCTGCACATGTACAATTCCAAGCACCCCCACACATGGGATGTGAGTCTTACATATGTCCAACATAGCTACAATCGAACCCTACATAGCTCAACTAGCCACAACCCATTTCAGGTGGGATTGAGATTCCAACCATTGGGCCTCATGGGTGTTGCATTACCCCTGGAAGCCACCTCGACCGACTCATCCCCTGCTCCACCTGAAGCTGACAAATCCACCCAATTCATTGAGCGAATCCAACACATGCACTAACAGGTGCAGGATATTTTACAGAAGTCCAATGCCAAGTACAAGCAACACCATGATCAACACCGGGTGTTACATAAGTTTCAAGTGGGAGACAAAGTTTGGTTGCACTTGCAAAAAGAACACTTTACAGGGACCCATCAGAAGCTTCACCCACTCTGTTATGGGCCATACACCATCACCAAGGATGTGGGTGAGAATTCTTTTGAGCTCAAAATTCCTCCTTTCCTTGGCCTACACCCAGTATTCAACGTGGCTCTCCTTCGGCCATATTTCCCACAATTATTGGACACCTTAGAAATAACAGAGCAGTTGACACCAACATAGCTCAACCCTGATTGCATGCAACAAACATCCAATGATTATATTGTGGACACATAGGTCAAGGGAACTCGACATCAAAGGATCCAACTTTATCGAGTTGTCAAAGTAGGGAAGCTCCTGCACCAAGGCAAGTGGCTCACCCGGGGCCAAATTCAATAGAACTTTCCTCATATGATGGGGGAAATCAACACAATGGAGACCATTTCTTCCTAAGGGGGGATGATTGATCCAAATGGATTTCGGTGGCCTCCCACCTATTCCAATTGGCTCATTTTGGCAGTTTTCCAGTTTGGTAGTTTTTTCCTAGTTTTTGGGTCCTCGACTTCCAAGGCCGTTTTGAGGCCCTAAACAACGTTTTTAGGGATCGCCACAGTTAAACTAGATCTAAAGTTTGATTCTGAGAACAACTTGTGTAGTCCTCGGATATACCTTTCAAATGGGCTATTATGCGCTTAAAACGAAGATCATATGCAAAAGTTACGACCCCAGGAAGTTGATGTACTAGCTTACCCCAACGGGGCCCACATGACTTTTGGCTCTTCATATCCTAGGGTTAGGTTTTTGGATGCCTAGGGTTTTGGAATTCATGCTTATTGTAAAAAAATCTTTCAGAGCCTCATTATAATCATCTTCTTGTGAATGAGAAACACTGTCACATCTCTTCTCAGAGATAAGATGCCACCATTCCAACAAGCTTGTTTTTCGCTGCATTTTACAGTTTCAACTTATTTCCTTATTGAATAGAAACCAATTTTACCATATCTATGTTATTCTATGTTAAACATATTTTAATAATCTGTATTCATTTCATTCTGCTCATAAAATCCGGATCACTCAGAGCAATATTAATAGTTGTTTACATCTTCAACCATTCATACAAAAAACATGGGAACTCAACAAAGAAAATTTCATGCAAATATGTGTAGATATACCTCTGTTTCCAACGTTCAACATTGGTTATCATATCCTTGGTTTCCCATCATGCAAACTCGTCTTCCTTCTTAGATAACTAGTCTTGTATTTCCTCCCGAGATGGATTCCACCCATTCTTTCCCTTCATCATGCAATACGAAACCTTCATGTCCCAACAACATAACAATTTTTTGGCGTGCATCTCTCCTATTGTTGGGGGGTTGAAGACCCAAGGTTTGTCAATATTTGACCAACAAAACCCCAAGGTGTTGACATATTCAATCTTCAGTCAAGGACCGAAGAAGGTCTCACCTGAGACACCATGAGAATCACAAAGACCATTTAGTCTTGTATTGGATGCGACGGGACGATGTATGCAAGGAAGCATCTTGGGCATACATACATTCATTCATTCATAATGAAACATAGAGTACTACAAATTAACCATTAAGACATATATACATTCAACTTAGAATATACATAGCACATTGTAAAGAGAAAGGGACTTTGCATTATATTGATTAGCTTTCAAAATGCATACAGAGAAAGACTCATATCACATAGAACTGTGCTAGGTGCTCTAGTTCATTCAAAAATCATTACATTCCACTCTGCTATTCACTCTACTTCATTCCTACACAAATCTAACTCTTTTACAGACTCATTACAAAACTCATACAAGACTCACACAAAACTAGATATGGAACTCTCTATTTTTGTTCTAGTTGACTCTCTATTACATGCATGCACTCTCTCTGTTCCAATGCTTTGCCCTATTCAGACTTACTCTAATGACTGTTCAGATGTATTCCTTTGTTCCACCCTCTTGAGTGATCACCAGATCCACATGTTTTTCTTGTCTGCATGTATCCCCTAAATCTTCTTGGAGTGTTGCAATCCTAACTACCTTTCTAGATCGTCCATACCTTTTCCCACGATCATTCGGGTCGTTATAGTACTCAAGTATAAAATATTCTTGAAGATATGCTCATATTCACCGCATGCGGTCTTCTTGATTCTTTATGCGCAATTCAAAACTGGGTTGGCGTGGAATCTTCCTTTGGTCAACACTACTATTGATCCTTCCTTGCACCGCACATTGTATCTTCGTGGGTGCACACAAGTTCCCCAAAAATTTGGGTGCGAACATTGTTATTTTCATACTTTGGTATCTTGGTGTATATGAGTTTGTTGTGTAGCAACCTTACTACATGAAGTGAAACACCATGGAAAAGACTGTAGTTTGGAGTTATCTCAATTCAATGTGTATAGGTAAGTACATATTCTTTTCAATTTGGGCAGTCTGTTGTGTAGTTATCGTTGACCACTTTCAATATTAATGGAGTAATTACTTTGCATCAATGTTCACTTATTTGGTCCCCGAGGTGTAGGACAGTTGGTGACAGAGTGTGCTATTAAGGCACTCCATGATGTTAAGTCACTGGTTCGAAACCTGCAGGGACAAAAAATCCAGCCATGTTAAGGGTTGGTGTGGCTCAGGCCGGGTGTGATCCCCAGGGGATTTTGACGGCTTAGATGCTTCTGAGTCGCAGTTTCTCAAGCCACAAGCTAGTCTCGAAGGTCATGGACAAACTAACAAACAAACAAAAAAATGTTCACTTATTTGGATTTTTGATAATGCTGCTAAGCAATGGGATGGGGTCTACAACAGTGTTTGAATGTAGTGGTGTTGTAGATCTACTTTGCAATACTCGACCAATCAAGGATCATACCTTACTGTCAAGAGATGCATAGTAGCAAACTATGTATTTTTGGAGCCTTGAAGGCCCTTCAATGGTTCCTTTCTAATGGACTCATTTCATGGGTCCTCGGTTACTCAAATAGCCTCTGGCTTAAGATTTGGTTTGTCTGAGATTTTAGCTTTTAACATTTTCCACATCATGGCTAAGTGAAAGAAATTCAATAATAAATTATTTTTGTTTCTATAATATTTATTCTATATTTTGGTGTGAATTGTTGTGAACTAGACAAATGAGGGGTGTGAAGAAGCAACTATCTGATTGTTAAGTTAGAAATTCAATCATTAATAAAAACTAAAAAAATTATATCAAACATATGATAAATGGATTAATTATAATATTAAAAAGATAAAATTTAGAGAGAATTCTATTTATTTCTATTTAACGATAATTAATCATATATAAATTTAATTAAAACTATGATTAAATAATAAATATTTTGAAATATTAATTAATATGAAGTTTTTTATATTGTAAATAATTTTTAATAAAAAACAAACTAAATGTACATTGATTACACTCACAGTGAAATCATTAACAATAAATATTTTGAAATATTAATAAATATGAAGTATTTTATATTATAAATATTTTTTTATAAAAAAGAAAAATAAATGTAATTGACGTTGAAATCATTTTGAAATATAAAAAAAATTTTAAATATTAAAAAATACAATAAATAGTTTTGAAATGTTAATAAATAAAATGTATTTTATATAGTCTAGATCCATCTTAAATCTGGATTTATCAAGTGTCGAGAGGGATCAAAACTCTCGAGGTGCAAACCTTTTTTTAGATGCAAAATTTGAGAAAAGGTTAAAGGTTTGCATGTCGAGAGATTTGATCCACTCTACGCTTGATAGATCCGGAGTTAAGTTGGATCTAGACTGATATATATGGAGTCGACATAAATAATGTTTTATTATTATTTTAATGCATTATGTTACATGCACATCTCCCCCATACTAGGTTGTAGAGTGCCTTTCGATGCAATTATCAACATGTTTTATAAATATACAAAGTCTTTTAAATATTAAAATGGAGGTGTTTTATATTCTTAATACTTTTGTCAAATGGTGCTAGCACCATTGAATTTTGAGGGTTTCATTTTGTAAGACGATCAAGGTTTGAAACTCGGGGTAGTCGAGAGGAGACACCCAAAAAAATCCAGCCATGTTAAGGGTTGGTGTGGGCTAGGCTGTGTGCGATCCTTGAGTGATTTTGACGACTTAGATGCCCTTGGGTTGCAGTTTCTTAGACCATAGGCTAGTCCCGCAGGTAACGAACACGCTAGCAAACAAAAAAAGATTTTTAATACTTTTATTGATTGAAAATAAATAAATTCAATTCTGTTGGAGTTATTTTCAAATATAATTATATATATGAAATTATCATTCAAATTTGAATTACTTAGTTATTTTTAAGATTATGGAAAAATAATGTCAACATAAGAAAATCAACTTTTTGTATTGTTTTATTGATTTTAAGAAATATTTTGATATTGTGCATTGAAATAATTTTTGGAATAGAGAGGTGTGGAGATAAGGTTATATGAAAAAGTCATTGCTAAGTTAAAACCCAACAAGGATTGGTTAAAATAAATTAATTGTAATATAGGGGTTAAGCAAGGTTATCCTTTGTGCCATGAGGTTGTATGAGAAAGTCATTTCTAAGTTCAAGAACAATGTGGATTGATCAAAATAAATTAATTGTAATATAGGGGTTAAGCAAGATTGTCCCTTATTCCATACAATATTTCACTTTTACATTGACAACAAGTATGTTTGGAAGAAGTAGTTTGTGTTGGCACTATTTTAATTAACATAATCCTCCTCCTCATTTATGTTGACAATATTGTTCTTTTTCCCAAAGTCTTTTTAATCCCAACAAACAACTTTAAGAATCCTCAAAGATTCTAATATTAACATTGATATGTCAAAATATTGGTAAAACAAAAATTATGATAAACTTGAAACCAAAAAGAAACAATTTTCTCTAATATTACCCCAGGGTGAGGGTAATATTATATTACCCTCCCCTCCCCTTACCCTAGGCCGAGGGTAATATTATATTACATCCATATGGGTTGGGGCTACTCTATCCCTATCTTCAGGGCATGTAGACACCAAGTTAAGTTACCATTCACTCCTTTTCTTTCCAATGATTTTGGGGAACTTTTTAGAGGGGTTGATTTGGTAGTGCAAAAAGTTAGTATAAGTGATTTGTATTTGGTTATTGACATCCCAGTGTTAGTATTGAAATATTTACGAATTGTTAGTTGTTAAGATTAGAGGGACCTCTGGAAAGAAGAACAATATCATTAACATAAAGGAGGAGGATGATGATTATTCAAGCTAAAGTAGTTCCTAGTATAACTTGTTTCTTTCAAACATGCCTCTAACTTGTCAATGTAAATGTCAAACATTGTAGGGTACAAGGGACAACCTTGACCCTATATTACAATAAAAAAAATTTGACCAATTTTCATTGTTCCTGAACTTAACAATAACTTTTTCATACAACCCTATCCAAGAGAACTCAGCTAAAAATTAACCTTTAGCTTGAAATCTATTTCAAATCTTATTTCTAAGCATTGTATCAATAACTTTCCTAAAGAGAATGAAACAATACAAGAGAATGATTTTCTTATTTCGAGAGTCCTTTGCAATAATCTTAAAAATAATTGAACAATCCATGGCTGAATGATAACTTCAACTTAGCTATTGACATTTTTTCATTGACTTCTTTACAATATGCTACTCATTTCAAAATGACTTCACCATCATCAAACTTTTTCTTTTTATAAATTAAAATAATTTTTTTGTAAGTAAGCAAAAGTTTTATTCATAAAATGGCAAAATTTACATACATAAATCTATGACAACCATGAGATGTTCTTCAGAAAATAACCTAGAGATTGTTGTCCTGCCTAGAGGGAAACCAGGCCAGCTGAAAAAAATGTTAATACTATCATATCGAGTCTGATAAAGTATGTATAAATAATCTATACCATTGTCCTTAAGAATATAAAGCAAAAAAACTAATAAACCCAGACTAGAAAAACCCTAAATTAGGAAAAAATCATCATTCATCAATCACATGAACCTGGGAGCCTTAGTGGCCTAGACACCAACAAAGGGCGACAACTTCGGCGGGACCTTGGAGATTGAAGGAGCATCCCTGCTCTTAGAAATTTGAAAGACCCATCCTTGCTTCTTCACGAGCCAAGACCATAGTAATCAACAAGCTTGACTGTCGTTCTAGTGCTTCAAATTTTGAATGTCCTGCTCCTAAGGCACCCTGTCTTGAGATACCATGGACTTCACATGCAAACACAACTCAACTGTTCTATAAAATTTAGTGTGCATGTTCCTGATGTATCCCAGGTCAGGGAAAATATCTACAATTTGATTCTTTGCATCCTCATTCTCCATCTGGGCATGCCTGACTCACACCTCATCCTCTAGATCTTGCATGGCTTCTTTATCGATCGGGTCAACCCCAAAGTGATAATTCCTTGCAGCATCCTCGACAACAAGGACAAGTCAAGTATTTTTCTCAGAGTCTGTCTCACCTTTGCACTTACGAGGTGCCATAATATCACTACCAAAATGAAATCCCCACTGTACCAATTGCACCCTCCTCGGAATGCTATCAATATTTGAAGTGAAGAGCAAACGCAAGTTCCATAGAATGAAAACCTTCTCCCTATGAGTATCTATCTCAAGCTTCCGCCCATGTGCAACTGTTGGGCTCAATATATGATCAGTTTTATGACAATAATTAGATACTTTTGCCGAAGGTACATATGTGTTTTTCATGTTTTGGAGAAGCTTTTTGAAGAATTTTGTGCCGAAATGCTATGATCTAAACCAGTTATGTATAATTCATGTTTTATATTGATCTTGAGTATAATTCATTACATTTTTATGTTTACAAAGATCTAATTCACGTTTGTTTGGTGTTGTAGGGAGAAATTGCATCACGTTTCTGCTTCTGACACTCAGTCCAACACTCCATCCAGTACTCGATCCGGTACCCGATCCGACACTCCGTCCAACACTATGTCCTACACAAAAACAATGGGCAATTTGGCGGTTATGGTATTGGCGGCTAGTGATAGGTGAATCAGGAGCATGGGTTTTTCTTGTGCTTATCCCCTCCAACTACTAAAATCTTGACAAATCGGTTTGGGTTGTTGAGCTAGGTGATTATTGGCTCGCTCTATTTCTGCAGTTAGGGCACCATTAATGTAATTTGTTGTTTATAGAAGAGGTTTGACCCTCCAATGGTCGACCTCTTGGTCTGTAAAACCAATAAATACCACAGTGGTGGTCATACAATAGCTAAGAAGCAGTAGAAGAAGTAGAGGATTAGAGACAAATACATTTTCCTCTGTTTTTGCTATTTTTCAATTGCCAGAATTATATAAAACTGCGTTTTTGAGTTTTCATGGTGAAATCGATTTGCTGAGTTTGTGGTGTGCCTTTGAGAAGTGACCACGACTTGATGGGGGGCCTACCAACAGTCTGGTAACTGTTCTTTAAGTTTTTTATGCATTTCATAGCTTAGATGTTTTTATCTCATTTCCTATATATGCATTGTTATTTTTCCTTTGTTATATAATTTACTGCTATAGATTAATTGTTTAGTTCTTTTGCAGGTTAGTATGAAGGTTTGTGTTAATATGCATTGATTTTGTAGTTAGGAATGAATTTCCAAATTCATAGACTAACCCCGTGTGCAATTATATATTAGATTGTGTTTTATTTATGCTTTTAGAATCAAGTTTAAATCAGAGTTTGAAATATAGTAGAACAAAGTTTTAATTTATGTTTTCTTTAACAAGGATTTGGTGGATAGATAGGGTTAGTTTCAGTTTTTAATTGCATATTGATTATTCTGTTGCTATGTAGATCTTGCTTAACTATTTGTTAGTTAATATATTCATTAGTTTACTTTTTATATGTCATGCTTTAATTTCTGTTTTTAAGCATTTTCCTTCTTGCACTTTGAATTGTTAAAATAGATATATCATAGTTTCATTTTATGTACTTTCTTTCCTAGAATTAGATTGCAATTTCAATTCTTAGTTAATGGTTGAATTTAATTATGAAATTTTCTTACATAGCATAGAAGTACAATTAAAATCTCGTTATATTGTTGATGGTTAATACATGAGTAATAATTCCATGAATATGCAGGGTAATTGATGATTGTTTCCGTAATGGCTAAGTTCTCATTGGATTGTTTAATCCACACCTTTCACTTTGCTATTGAAATCAATATTGAGCTTATACTGCTTGAATTATCTTTTGTTGTCAAGTGCCATCGAGATATTATAAGACACCGAAGATATTCACACAACCACCAACACTATATTTGAGTTTTCATAGGTTAAAAGATAGTTTCTTGCTTTCGTAGATCAGAATATAGTTTTATTGTTGTTGTAGGATAGATAGTCATTTGCTTTGGTAGATTAAAGAGCAGTTTTCTTATCATAGATTAAAGGTTAGTTGTTAGTTCTTCTTTCTTTCAATTAAATAGATTTCCTTTTATGAATTAGAAATAGTTTTTGAAGTTTGAATTAGGAATAGAATTCACTTGCCTCTTAGCTTAATTAGTTGTTCAAAGAGTAGTCTTAATTAGTTTACTTGCAGTAGAAGTTATCTTAGAGTAGTTAGCTATTTACTTTCTTTAATAGGTTAAATTGTTTACTTGTCTATTCTTTCTTTGATAGTATAGTTGTTTGTTTATTTCCTTGCTTTCATAGGATAGTTGCTCATTGAATTTAGGTAGGCTAGTTAAAGTAGTTTGCTTATTGTTATGCTTAAATAGTTGCTTTTGCTTATTGCCATGATTGAACTAGTTTGCTTCAAGTAGGGTTTTCACTCATTTTCTAGAACTATCCATCGATCCTTGGTCCAAAAGTACTTAGGTTACATAGTTTCAAGTTGCTTAGTAGGGTTTTCTCATTAGATAGCTTTTCTTGAATAGATTATCCTTTAGATAGCCACTCCTTTAGTTAGACTATACTACTACCAACCCTTCTACCTTGGCATATATTTTGCTACAACTCTAAGTTTACTTACCTTGAGTTGACAGTTTAATTGAGGGTTTTTAGTGTGTTTTTAGTGCATATAGAACACCCATCATTTTTGGCGCCATTGACAGGGAGTTGTCTCAAGGTAGGAAATAGTTAGGAATTAGATCACTTCTAGACCTTAGAATTAGTTTGGTGGCAAGGGAACTTTAAGACGAGAGGTAAGAACCTTCACATCTGCTATAGTAGGTCCCCCCAAACCCAATGGTAGTTTTTCCTTTTGTTTTTGTTTACTTTCATGAATAGACCTAGAGACCCAAAAGGTAGATACATTAAATCTAAATCAGACCTTTCAACCAAGGTTCCTTCCGAACTTTTTGAGGGAAGGAACGTTCCACTCATAAGCTCTACAGAACGATACTGAAAAACAGGAGCTAGCTCAACTCAAAGAGATAAAGTAGTCTTTGAAGAGACTAACGTAGGGAGCACTATAGAACAAAAGTTGAAGCATCAGTAATAGTGGGACATGAGGCAAGACCACTCGAACCCTCTGCAAAACCAAACAACACAACCTTTGTTTCCTTACCACCACTAGGAGAATGAATTCGAAGGTGACCATTAGTTTGGAAGAACTCTCTCAAATCCTAGCAACAACTGGGATTTCTTCTTTTCAAGAAGAACGTATTTTGGCAGCAGCCAAAAGTGTATCTACCTCTCTAAAAATATTAGAAGAATCAAGTGTTCATACTGAGAGGGGGGTGAATCGGTATCAAGTACAATTTAAAACCTTTTTCAACTTATACTTAAACCATTCAACTATATCCAATGAGAAATGAACAACAATATAAGAGTTACACCAATACACCATAATACACCATGCACAATATATGAGAAATAATCAATAGTTAT
>ML778874.1:313715-362186 GCA_009831015.1 Picea engelmannii
AGATTCCAAATGTAAAGGGAGGGATAAACCTCCAAGAGGAAGATACAATCCTCCAATATCAATAGAGAGTTGAACTCTCCATCCTTGCCCCTTCCTTCCACCCAAGAATATATGAGAGATAATAAAACTTTACATTAAATCATCATCATCAACCAATCATTACATAGAACCTGATAATGCTTCCCGAGACTTCTTCAATTTCTGCAATTCTTCAATTCTTGGAGTACTTTGATCCTGTAGATAATATTACTCAATGTATTCTCTAAAACTCCTCCAATTTTCACTCCTTGAATCCTCCCCAAAAGGAGGTTATAGAAAGAATGGTAGACTATATTCAATTCTGGTCTATTCAAGAGAGTGAACTTGTACAAAATGCCCTGCGCTCAATAATTAACATCCAATTCTGAAACTCGCACTTCATAATATTTCCAATGAAATTTGTCCCACTTCATTTGGATTCTCGATGAAGAAGTTATAACTGTTTTACCTGAACACCTGTTTATTGACTGGCTTCAGGACTAGTCACAAACCCTATCTTCCACAAAGTGTATCTCCATAATTATAGCGAATCAAGAGATAATTTTTTTACCAAAGGTACCTTGATATGTCTTCTCAATACCATAGCAATTTCACCATTTGAATCGTTCTAGAAAACAAGTTATAACAAAAATGGTAAGATGACCTGAAAATAACATACCTTAGAACACATCACCAAAAGAATTCATCCTCCCTTGAAATCCGACCTTCTTTACTTCTTATTTCCTCTGAAATTTGACTTGTATCAAAATGAATGTCTAATGATATTTATTTATACCATTTATGTCACTTCATTTTAACATTAGGGCCGACCTGAAACTTTCTTATTTTGTAATTCTTTTCTTTAATTATCTTCAGGGCCTACATGTACTTCCTTCTTCAATTCACTTTGTCATCTTCAAAAATTCATTTCTCCTCAACCATGAGGATCCACGTGACGTGCCACATACCACCGGAAAAAACATGATGTATACTATCCATTCATGGGTGTTGTATATGCATTTGCATTGTCCTTCATGTCCAAATACCTTTATCAATCTTGCGGTCCAAAACCCATGACTAGGGTTGACATCAATGACAACAACCAATCTTCCAACATCAAGGTCCTATGAGCTACAAAATGATTTTCCTTGCCAAATTGTGAAGGAAGTTGAAAACTTATGGAATACATTTGGTGGAGACCAATCACTAAGACCTGCAGTTGAGGAGTTATCAACATCCATCTCAACAGATCCTTTATGTACTTCAGAAATCAATCATCCAAAAGAAGAGGATCTGCATAGCATGATGAAGGAGAGCATATAAATTACTGTTGATAAACATCAAGATTACATTGAAATTTGGTTTCAAGAGTTCATCAGGCCACAATACTATTCTCTTCTTCAACACCTTCTAGTGCCAAAACAAGTAAGTTGGTTGGTTCTTCATATCCAAGTAATCATTACGGTAACTTTTTCCCATGCGGATATGAGTATGCTTCTTATCTTGCTTCGCACATGGTTACATTGCAAAAGTTCTTATACTTGAATAAATATTTTCCTTTCTTTTTAGGTAGGGTAGGATAGTAAATAAAAACTGCACGTTGTTAGTTTAGCTTAAAGTTTAAAGCAACCTCATTTTACGTATTTTTTTAATAAAATAACTATGAGATACATGTTCTAGTGACTTGATCTCATTGATCTTATTAGTTTTTTATATTTTAGAGTGTGGTTTTTGACAAATAGTCCTAGAGATTTCTGCAGGTATTTATTTCACCAGGAGTAGACAAGTTCAAGGAGATATAAAAGAAGAATTTTTCTTCAAAACATTGATATACTTGAACCTTGTTGTCTACTAAGCATCAAATGAATAATGACTTGTTGTAGTTAGCCATGTTTTTGCAAAATATTTTCATCTTCTTTTTCTCAAGGCATATTAAGAAGCAATTGCTCTTGAAAACCTTCACCACTGTATAAGAAAGTGATACCATAACCATCAAGATTAGAGGTCTCTCGTACAGTTTCCCCAAGAAACCTAAGTAAGTAAGTAAAGTATCTTTATTAAAGAGTAACAAGAAGGTCTGATTAGAGGTTAGTCATGGAAACATCACAATAACTTACAAAAGAAAAAAGTGAGTTGAGTCTAGAGTTACCTTTCTATTCTTTCTCAATGGTACCATCCACTACACACTAAATAGCTTGATTATATCATATATTTAGATAGGACATGTCCGCTTAAGTACCCCTTACATCAGGACAATCACTAAGGAATATAATGGAAAGTCATCCTCTAACATAAATATAATCCCAATTGAAAAAAAAGAAAGAAAAAGTTGTTTTTAGAGCTGTCCCCCCATCCTCTTTCATAAAGAAATCTTATACTAAAATATTAAAAGATGGAGGGACAGTCTTTGAGGGTGTAAGAGGCTAACCTGTCGGGATATTGAATAGGTCTGTTGGCAGCGGGTACCAGCCTGTGGTATGACTAGGTAAACCCGTCAGAGTACTGAACATGCTTGCTGGCAGCGGGGCATTCTACCTAGCGAGCATGATAATCTGACAAAAAATAATAAATAAATTTAAACTTGTCCTAATGTACGATATTACTTGTAGGAAAAGCTGACATGAAGTATGTATGGTTAAGCTAAGGTTAATGAACTCCATAAATTTTCCATTGGGAACTAACTCTGAGACTATCCTGAAACTCTTTTGCCTACCTCTTCTTATTTATATATAGGATATCTTATCCTATAGGTGGGTCCATCCTTTAACCGTCTCGTCAGACCAATCTGTGAAATTTATCTCTACACTTAACAAGCTGTAAATATTTGGCTATTGGGATAACTGACTAGTTTCCTATATTTTTGATTGTGAGGTGTCACAATACTTAGGTGTGGGGTAGGGATTCATGAGTTGACAAATGATAACATTGCCTAGAATAAGTAAATCTTTGTAAAACTTTATGTGTATTGTTTTCATGATATAGGCTGTTACATCAACAATCATTTTATTTTTGAAATTCCAATTCCATGTGTGTTATAAACTGTTGTACATCTCCTTAACATACCACTTAATTGGTTTATTGTCATTATAGACTATTCATTATAGAGTTATGATTACATGCCTTATACAATGCGATATAGAGGAATGGATTGTGTGAGCACGATGGAAAAACAAATAATAATGGAACACTCTTATATTGCCTCTGTTCCTATTCACTATATTCGTGGTCTCTGAGGAATCAATTGCCTCATCCAAAAATCTCCTAAGAGTTGGAGAACGTTGGTTTAAACACCACCAGTTGCCAAGAGCAAGCTATAACAGGGTTTTCAAACCCGAATTTCAAAACATCTTTGGAGCTAAGGGATACTCCAAAGAGTGGATAAAAGAGGAGATAATTTAATCCCCTTCTCAAAATAGTAAAGACCTATTATTAATTCATGGCACGAGGACGTGCCATATCTTAATAAGCACTGCCCAATTATATAGAAAAACCCATGAGAAGAGGAAGTAGGATTTCTATCAAAATTCTATCATACTGTCTTTTTACAATGTCTTGGGATATTATATCAGCAATTGTTTGTATTTCTATGCTAAATTATATACTGCTGACATCATTGTGTGTGTTATAATCTTATTGTGCATTTTTATGTTTATGCTATAGAAGACTTCATATACTTAACTGGTTCTTTGTGACAATTACAGATCAATAACACATTGTTAAACTCACTACAGATCTGTGTGACACACCTATGAACAGAGGAACAAGTTTAATTGGCTTTGTACTAGGCTAGGTATTTATCTCAGCATGGTTTTGATTTGGATCTTTCTGGATGAGAATCTAGGTCCAGGGAGCTAGGCCAGGGTTTCCAAAATATGAGTTGCAAAGATAGAATGGGGCAAGGTAGGTATACTCAATAACATTTAGGATTTGTCATTGCGTATAAGGTAGATGCGGCGAGTTCAACATGGGAATGAGATCATGAATCCATTCATAATAATAAGGTGTAACATAACATGACAGTTTCATCCAAAACAATGCAAATAACTTTGAAACAATAATAGGAAAGCATGGATGTGGCACCAAATTGTAGAAGAAGAGAAACAAGTTTTGGAGGCCTTCCTCGATGAGTTATTTAATGAAAAATTTATGAATGGAAATATTGATATGTACTCTACACTCTGGAGTCACTAATCCAAGAAAAAATCTACATATAACCCCTTCACAATTGATTTGAAAACAAAATGTCCAAAAGCGCAACAACTGTGACAGAAGCGCAACAGAAAAATAGGGGTCAAATATGGGGCTATAACTTTTTAACCATAACACATTTTACAAAAATAGGAAACATTTTTATATATAAGGTTGTTCTTAAGATAAGCCTCTCTCAGTTTTGTGAAATTCATTCCCATGTTCTTCGACTATGTGACATAAAAGAATGACTAAAACAAGAAATTAAATTGGATAATTTGATTTCCTAAGATGGGCCTCCAAGAAAGTTGAATATATCCCACTATATGCTACTTGTGTAAATACTGAAGGCGGTTATTATTATTTGGTATGTCCTTAGAAAAAACCTCCTTTGTTTTTCCAAAATTCATCTTTATTTGGTAAAAAACCTGTTTTGAAAATAATGACTAAAACAAGAAATTAAATTGGAAAATTTTATTTTCTGAAATAGGTCTCCAAGAAAGTTGAATATCTCCCAATATATGATACCTGTGTAAAAACTGAAAGAGGTTATTGTGATTTGGTATTTCATTAGAAATAACCTCCTTTGGTTTTCCAAAATTCATCTTTATGTGGTCAAAAACATCTTTTTAAAATGATGACAAAAAACAGAGTCAAAAGCGCAGCGTGGTCTTGTAGAACACTTTTTGTGACTTTTCCTGATCCATTTTATGATGTAGTAGTTCCTTGCCACATGCCTATGAATCTTGATATCCATGTTGGCATTTTTCAGGAGCATATTCAGGTGTTCATTGAATCTTCCAAGACAATACTCTCTGTCCTTTTCAAATCTTGCTGCAATGGTGCCTTCAATGTCTTGTTGACATAGTGAAGGTAGATACTCTACTTTTTTAAGCTTTCCATTTTCGATTGTTAGCCCACTTTCAGTTCAATAAACAATTGAATTTTCCCTTCTACTTTCTAAAGAGCTTGGAGAATATGTCCTCTCAAGTGAGGAAAAATGTAACTAAACCCCACAACAACCTATTTCACCATGGCTTAATCAAATTCCTTGTTTTGGACGAATTGAAGAAACAGGGGAAAACTTGGGATGAATTTATCTATCAATTTGCAAACCCTCACTTGAAAATTAAGACCGGAAAAAAGCCACTTAGCCTAAGAACTATCTCTCCATCCAAGCCCCACTCTCCAAGAACTCCAAACCCCCTTGCACAAACCATCTCCTTGCCAGAACAATACACAAAGCTTGTTGATATCTCTGCTTCCTCATCGGGTAAAAAAACCAAGAGTAAAGATCAAAAGAAGCCTATTGTTAACCCTCCGATGCCTTCAATCTCTCTTGATCCCACACTTAAAAATATCCAAAAAGTGATTCAACAAGACTTTCCCATATTTCCCACAAATAGGAGGGGAGCCAATCGATTTGGTAAAGGACCCTTTCGAAAGAGTACCTGGAGCACAAGAACAAAACCTTATGCAAAACCTCTGCCTGCTTCGGACCTTATCCAAGTGTCCTCCGATCTTGAGAACCCTCACAAGAGACTTAGGGAAGTTTCTGCGGATGGATTAGAGCCACAAAGAAAGACAAAATAAGAACCTACCTCTCCTTATCAATCCCCTATTACTCCTACTTCACCCATGCCTACTCTAGATCCTAATAATGATAGATTGTCCACATCCCTCAAAGGATCTAAGCATTCCTCTGAGATCACTGATTTTGTCCTGGCCATTGAGAAGATACAAAAAGAGATTTTCCATCTTATGCAACAGTTGGATGAAAGGAAGACAATAGACACACACCTTCATCATGATAATGCAGTCCTCCAAGAAAAGGTGAATTCCCTTCAACGGTTGGTTGATGAGATGACCAAATCCAACCACAACCTCAAAGCACAGCTGAAGCAACACAAGACGCATAAGGCAAGGTCTTCACAGCAAGAAGGAGAAGCTTCCAAGGCTGATCCTCCTCAACAAGCCTAGTCACGAGAGGTAATTTCTTTTTGTTTGCAGTGGGACCTGCAAAATCGTAGGTGTGGGGGTAATGTTGGTCCCGAGATATGATCAGTTTTATGACAATAATTAGATACTTTTGCCGAATGTACATATGTGTTTTTCATGTTTTGGAGAAGCTTTTTGAAGAATTTTGTGCCGAAATGCTATGATCTGAACCAAGTATGTATAATTCGTGTTTTATATTGATCTTGAGTATAATTCATTACGTTTTTATGTTTCCAAGGATCTAATTCACGTTTTTTTGGTGTTACAGGGAGAAATCGCATCACGTTTATGCTTCCGGCACTCAATCTGACACTCCATCCAATACTCGATCCGACACTCCGTCCTGCACAAAAACGATGGGCGATTTGGCGGTTATGGTATTGGCAGCCAGTGATGGGAGAATCGGGAACATGGGTTTTGCTCGTGCTTATCCCCTCCAACTACTGAACTCTTGACAACTCGGTTTGGGTTGTTGAGCTGGGCGATTATTGGCTCGCTCTATTTCGGCAGTTAGGGCACCATTATAAGAGGTTCGACCCTCCAATGGTCGACCTTAGCTTTGCTTGAATAGATTATCCTTTAGATAGCCACTCCCTTAGTTAGACTATACTACTACCAACCCTTCGACATGGGCATATATTTTGCTACAACTCTAAGTTTACTTACCCTGGGTCGACAATTTAATTGAGGGTTTTTAGTGTGTTTTTAGTCCATATAGAACACCCATCAACAACCATGATGGAGGCTAGGACGAGGTCGTCCTAAACATTTGCATCCATTAACTCTTGCATCATAAACCTCTGTCGCCTGAATCGACCTGACGTACTCTCCCACAGACTGCATTAATCATGGGTCATCATGTTTCAGGGTGTTTTCACTTACCCTCTCCACTACATGATACATTTGGACTGAGTGGCTAGCTGAGGTGACGAGAGGCAATGCTGTAAACAAGATAGCCCGCGTGAGGACCTCGAGTCCCATCACCCCACTATCTAGATATCTGGCTTAGCCAGCTGGTACATCTAACACCCAATCCAAGTGTTTATAAATAAAATATTAATAATATAAAAATCTCCTTTTTTATATCTCAAACACTTTATTTGAAAAAAAACCATTTATTTTTTTATAAAAAACCATTGATAACATAAAAATACACTATATTCATTAATAAAATATTTATTACACTTTATTTGAAAAAAAACCATTTATTTTTTTATAAAAAACCATTGATAACATAAAAATACACTATATTCATTAATATTTAGAAATAAAATATTTATTATATTTTAACTTGATTTGACCACAATTAACCAAATTATTGATTGATTTATATATAATACACTATTGATAAATAAAAACATATACATAAAAATACACTATATTCATTAATATTTAGAAATAAAATATTTATTATATTTTAACTTGATTTGACCACAATTAACCAAATTAGAGATTGATTTATATATAATACACTATTGATAAATAAAAACATATGCAACTATTTTTATTTTTTATATCTTCAACATAATAAAAACATATACAACTATCTTTAATTTTTATATCTACATCATTATAAATTGACCAAATTATTATATAACTAACTCAATTTCTTAAACATTAAATATTTCTCTTATCTCGTTCACAATAATTCACAATTCAGAGGAGTATAGATCAATTATTGTAAAAAAAAAATCCATTATTAAATTTCTTGCCTTTAACCCGATACACTTAATATCAAAAGCTAAAAGCTCAAACAAGCTATAAGCGAGAGGCTATCGCACCAAGGGTTAACTGAGAACCCATGAAATGATTCATTAAAAAGGAAACCAATGAAGAGCCTTTTAAGGCTCCAAAAAGATACCGTTTGCTACAGTATCTCTTGACAATAAGGTATGATCCTTGATTGGCTGATTATTGCAAAGCTGATCTACAACACCGTCATTAGAAATCCGAAAAAGTCAGCATTGATGCAAAGTATTTAGTTACTCTATTACTAGTTGAAAGTGGTCAACATTAACTTCATAATATACGACCACATGAATTGAAAAGAATAAGTTACACATGTTTTTCGGAAAATCCACAGTTGGTATCATTTCGTCGTCAACGTTTCGAATCTAAAACTGGATTCATCATCAGGACTAAAAGAATAAGTTATTTTAGATATCAAATATGATTTTCTAAAACAAAATTTTTAGGAATTGAATTCAACTAGGTGAATAACAATAATTCCATCTAACCATTCATACTAGACACAATTGACATCTATACAAATATCTATCTTAACTCTAGATCTATTATAAGAAAAGAGGGATGGAATCCCTGAAGGTGCAAATCTTTTTTTCAATTTAAAAAAAAAAAATCAATTGGAGGGACTTGATCCCTCTAAGAGCATAATAGATCTAGAGTTAAATGGATCTATGTCTTTCTTACAAATCAAACTATTCTATGTTAAAAAAATATCTATCAGATAAACAAAACTAGGGAGTGCAAATATTTTAGAACATTTGTTTACAGATCAAACTAATGAAAAAAACACACAAGTTTAGTTATATTTCCATGTATGGTAAATTACTAAGGTAACTAGGGATACTATGAACTATTGGGCCTTCAAAAATTTAGATACACCCACATATACCAACAATATAATAATGTAAACAACGAAAAAAAACAAATTTCATAAAATTTGATCTTCGACATAACACTTATACACCAATTATCACTTGTCAATGCCATTTTACCATTAAAAAGATATTTACCAAAAACATAATATATATGACACAAACCTAATATATATACACATAACTAATAATAGTTGATGCAGGAGCATTGTTGTCACTCGCGCGGAGTAAGACCCATGAGCGTCTAGGAATCTGTACGGGAGCTCAACGCTGGCAGTTACATCAGATATTTTGAAGACCGCCTTAACTCAGTGCCAAAATTAATCTTTTGAGGCACGCTTGAAGTCAGGCCAAAAAAATATGGAGGCACACTTGAACGATTATGAGCGAAGTGGGAGACTCCACTATGGCTCTGGAATGCGACTGGTCTAGATAGTCGTTAGGACACGTTTTAGAGTAGACAAGTAGCCAGGGGGAACCCTAAGAGCCCTCTTGGATAAATAGAGATTTTGTATGCTCGAATGAGGCTAGTTAGTCGGTAGTTGGTTGGAATAGAGATTAGGAGAAGTTTTCATTTTTTGTTGTAACCATTTTCACTTATGAATATAACAGAGGAAAATTGACCCAATGTATAGTGTGGACATTGTCTTGCAATTCCCTGTTATTTTGTTTTCATGAATGAATGAATTCCGTCATGAGTAGTTGGAATTGTGAATTTTAGGATAAGTTTCAATTGTTTCTCTTCTGTTGAAGTGGTGCAAGGTGTGCACACAGAACACAAGGAGTGCGTTAATGGGATCTGCTTCGATTCCGAAGCTCAGAAGAGATAACACGAAACTTTCCCTTTGCAAGGAGTGCAAAGAGACTGGTGCAAGGAGTGCATAGATCCGAGATTTGACTAAGCGTCGAAGAGTCAGGAAAGGAGAACGCCGGGAAGGTGAGAGGAATTTATCTTCGAGAAATCCCGAGGATCTAAGTTATTGAAATCCATGAAACGCAAGGAGTGCGTGGGAAATCGAAGTCTTCACGAGACCAAAATCAGGAGGGACAACACTTTCATAAGTGCTAAAGAGTTCCAAGAATTGAAATCAATGAAGGAGAAAAGGTTCGAGACCTTTGAACACCTAGAATATCTTCTAACTCTGAAGATAGTGTAAACGCAAGGGGGAAAAGACCTCAGTCGTTCGATCTAAACGCTAGAGAATCGAAACCGTCCACTAGGAGGGACGCGTGGCGAACGACCAACGTTTCACTGACTCGCGCTTCAGAGGAGTCAAAGGGAAGAATGCTAAGAATTCCCGAAGCCCAAATCCGTGACTTGATCTGAGTCATTGGATCTAGGAGAGATCTGGACCGTTGGTTGTCCAGGGTGAAATATTGGCATTTCGGGGATCGAAGGATCGGGGGTGACAAGTCTTTCGACTTCACGAAACGTGAAGTCCCGAAGTCATCATGACCATTGGATCGGAGGAGAGAGTTGGACCGTTGATCCAGTGTCATCGCGATTTTGGCTATCAGGAGAATGGAGGCAAGGGAACTTCGAAGTTGCGAAACGTGAAACGTCGACTTGATCGCAACCGTCGATCAAGGGGATATATGGACCGTAGATCTCGAGTCATCGAGATTTCGGCTATCGGGTAAACGAAGGTAGCAACACTCCCAGGGTCACAAAACGCGAAATCATGATGCGCCTTTCACTCGAGCGTGTGGTCACCGCCAGTGGTCACAAGGGAGAAAGGGCTTAGCAGAGAAGAGCTAACGTCTGTTTAGTGTTGAGGTTCGAGCAGCGCTGAGGAGAGAATCTGTGGGTCCTAGACGATCTGGGCATTTGGGGAAAGGACTTGTGTAAGTGGGTTTGAGGTCTAGTAGAGACACAGAGAGTCAATCAGGCTCAGTATCTTGATCGATCCTAGACCGGGAGGTCACGCAACCCTTGGGAGCGAAGGGGGTCTACACCTAAAAATTCATGGACTCCTGTCCATGAGCTCTTGCACTGTCTTTCCCTGCTTCTGTATAGCAGCTTCATTTTCCCAACTGGCATCTTCTATTGGGTGTCCCTTCCACTTGACTATATATTCAAAATAGGTTTTCCTCCTGGTCTTTTTACCGATCCTCTGATCAATGATCTTCTCCATCTGTGGATTCTATGCTATAGGCATTTGTTTCTCCCACTGAATCTTCTCTTGATCTTCTAATCCCTCTGTGTCATCTTTCATGTAAGGATACATGTTTGAAACATTGAATATGGGTGATATGCCTACATCATCTGGCATCTCAATCTCATATGTGTTTGCATCAAACTTCCTCAAGATCTTACATGGCCCTACCTTCTTCATCTTCAAATTGTTATATGTCCCCTTAGGGAACCTTTCCTTCTTGAGATGTGGCAGAACCTAATCTCCTACTTCAAATTGAAGTTCTCTGCGATGCTGATCAGCTTTGTGTTTGTATTCTTGGTTAGAACTCTGAAACTGTCCTCTGATATGGATATGGAGCTTCTGCATTTCTGCAACAAAATATTTTTCTCCAGCGCTCCTGATTTCATTCGGTTCCAAGTATATCAACTCGGAAACCCCCCTAGGTTGCATTCCATACAATATTTGGAATGGGCTCCTTCCAGTGCTCTTGTTTGGTGAGTCATTATATGCAAATTCTGCTTGCGACAGAATCTAATCCCAATGATTATGGTGTTCAGTGACCAAACTTCTCAATAAGTTTCCCAAACTTCTATTTACCACCTCAGTCTGTCCATCTGTCTGAGGGTGATAGGCTGAGTTGAAGGACAAATATGTCCCCAACTTCTTCCACAATGTTCTCCAAAAGTGACCAACAAATTTTGTGTCTCTGTCCGAGACAATGCTTCTGGGTAGGCCGTGAAGTCTTACAACTTCTTTGAAAAACATATTTGCAACATGCGTTGCATCACTGGTCTTCTGGCATGGGATAAAATGTGCCATATTTGAAACTCTATCCACCACCACAAATATGGAATCAAATCCTCTTTGCGTTATTGGCAGTCCTAACACAAAATCCATGCTTATTGCATCCCAAGGCCTCTCTGGTATTGGCAATGGTTGATACAATCCAGTGTTCTCTCTTTTCCCTTTTGCATGTTGGTAGATTCTACATTTGTTCACAAACTTTATCACTTCTGTTCTCATACCTGGCCAATAATATGAACTAATCAATTGTGCAAATGTTTTATCATGGCCGAAATGTCTAGCCAATCCTCCACTATGCTTTTCCTTCAAAAGATTATCCCTCATTGAGCATTTTGGTATACACAACTGATTTCCTTTGAACAAAAATCCTTCTTGAACCATGTATTTTGTCCACTGGCTTTTGTCTCTCATCACAGGGTTCACACATGCTTCGTATGCTTCCTTGAAATTTGTATCATCATAATACATGTCCTTAAGGTGCTCAAACCCCAAGGTCTTCACCTGAAATTCCTGCAGAATCAAACATCTCATGCTCAATGCATCAACAACCTTGTTAGCATTCCCAACAATATGTTTTATGACAAAAGTAAAATTTTGCATAAACTCAACCCATTTTGCATGCCTTTGATTCAATTTTTCCTGCCTAGTTATGAATTGTAAAGCCTGCTTATCTCTATACAAGACAAATTCTCGTGGGACAAGATAATGTCTCAATTTCTTCAAGGCTTGAATTATGGCATAAAACTCCTTGTCATACGTGGAGTATTTTCTCTTGGTCTCATTCAGCTTCTCACTGAAATAGGCAACAGGTCTATTGTCCTGACTCAAAACTGCTTCAATTGTAACTCCACTTGCATCACACCTCACCTGAAATGTCTTTTCAAAATTCGGTAAGACCAAGATTGGTCGCTTTGTTATTTTCTCCTTCAGTATATTGAAGCCCCTCTCGGCTTCCTCTATCCATTTAAAATATTTGTGCTTCTTCTTCACTGTATCCATCATTGGCGCACAAATTCCATTGAACTCTTTGATGAACTTCCTATAGAAGCTTGCTAATCCATGGAATCTCCTTACTTCAAATATACTCCTTGGTGACGACCATTCTTTGATTTCCTTCACCTTCTCTGGATCCATCTTCAGTTGATTTGAAGAGATCACAAAACCCAAGTAAATGAGTTCTGTCTACATAAAAGAGGAATTCTTCAAATTTATCAACAACTTCTCCTATTGTAGCCTCCTCATCAATAGTGACAGGTGCCTCAAATGATCTTCTTTAGTCCTTCTAAAGATCATTATATCATCCAGATACACAACCACAAACTTGCCAACGAAATCTTTCAGTATTTCATTCATTAGCCTCATAAAAGTACAGAGAGCGTTTGTTAAGCCAAACGACATAACAAGCCACTCATACAAACCTTCATTTGTCTTAAAGGATGTTTTCCACTCATCACCTTCTCTCATTCTGATATGGTGATGCCCACTTTTCAAATCTTCTTTAGAAAATAAATTTTCTCCACTTAAACAATCCATTAAATCATCCATTCTTGGTAAAGGAAATCTATACTTGATGGTGATCTTGTTAATGTCTCTTGAGTCTGTACACATTCTCCATCCTCCATATTTATTTGGAATCAATACAGTTGGTACTGCACATGGACTCAAGCTTTCTCTGACCAAACCCTTGTCTAACAGTTCCTGGACTTGGTTCTTTACCTCCTCGTTCTCTCGAGGTGTCAGTCTGTATGTTGCTTTGTTCGACAGACTTCCTTCTGGTATCAAGTCAATATGATGGCTGATACTTCTGATGGGCGACAATGAGTTAGGAAACTCATCCACCACTATGTCAACAAAATTATCCAACAATTCATGAACTTCTTTAGGCAAATCATCCATGGAAGTACTTGTAAGGATAACTGTGGGTTTCATGACCACATCAAACTACATCTCCTATTCTTCCTTGACTTCTTTCAACAGTTCCTACCCACTCATGATAAGTATGCTTGTGCTGGCCTCCTCTTTCACTCTCTTCTCCTCTATTGGCAACAACATGTGTTTCCTACAAATATTCTCTAATGTGTATGTATTTTTCCTCCCATCGTGAATGAAATTCATGTCAAACTGCCATGGTCTTCCTAACATAATATGACATATATCCATGGGGATTACATCACACAAAATTTCATCTCTATATCCTCTTATTTTAAATTCAACCAAGCATTGTTTAGTAACCATTACCTGGTGTCCTTTCTGCAACCATGAGACTTTGTATGGATTCGGATGTGTAGTTGTCTCCAACTCCAATTTCTCCACCATCTCTGTGGATACTAAGTTATCAGTGCTCCAACTGTCAATTATCACCTTGCAGACTCTATCTTTAGTCTTGCAAGTCGTTCTGAAGAGACTGTTCCTCTGCACTGGCCTTTCAATTTTTTCCTCTGGTTTTAAGAGAACCTTCCTCAACATCGGGGATCTCCCATCCTCTGCTCCTTCCGCTTCAACATATCTTCATTGTGATTCTGAAATGTGAGCTTCACCTCCTCCTTATTTATTCTTCTCGGGACAATCCCAAGACATGTGTCCTATCTTTCCATAGGCATAACATCTTACGTCTCCTCCTCCTCCTCTTCCTCTTCCTCTAGAAGAATTTCTTCCACCATCTTGTCTTTCTTGGGAACATCCTCCTCTTTCCGAGTGATTGTGTGGTTTCTCAATCTCGTCCTTAGACTTATGTGCTCTGTCATGGGTAAATCCATTTCTTTTGCTTGGGGCCAAGCTTTTACCTCTCCCTCGCTGGCTTTGTTTTCTGGCCAACTTCTCCTTTTCCTTCAGCACAAACTGATAAGCATCCTCCACTGTTCTTACTGACATCATGCTTAGTTCATCCTGGATTTCATATCTCAGGCCATTTATATATCTGGCAAATTTTTATTCATCTCTCTCCCTTTGTCTAGTTTTGATGTTCAGCCTATAGAACTCCTCTGTGTACTCCTTAATTGTCATCCCTTTCTGTCTCAAGTTCTACATTTTCCTGAACAAATTGATCTGATAATCCTTGGGCATGAATTTAGCCTTCAACTTGGCTACCATTCTATCCCAACTCTTTATCTTCTGCTTGCCTTTGCTTCTACTTTCAACCTACAGTTCATCCCACCACAACGTTGCATGTCCTTTTAGTCTGGTGACAACATGTCTCACCTTTGTTTCCTCATTGACGTCTTCATAGTCAAAATATTTTTCCATGGATCTTATCTAATCCAATATCTCTTCAACATCTAAATTGCCTTCATACATTGGGACCTCCATTTTGGCTCTGCCTCCCAATCTAACAACTGCTCTTAGCAAGAATTATTTGACAACATCCTCTCCTGCAGCTTCTTCAAAAACATTCTCGCCCACTGCCTCTTTTCTCTCTGCATCACTGTTGTCTCCCATATCAGGTGCTCTTCTCTGCACTGCCTCCATCGCCTCTAATATTTCACGAAGTTATCGCATCTCCCTTTCTACAACTCGATTGGCTAAAGGTTGATCTCCTCATCTTCTTGGCGACATTGTGTTGATTGCCTATCACACACAGAGTACAACTTCAAGTTCTTTTGTCTCCTCTCCTTTGCCTGCTGTCTGCAAGCAAAATTTCAGCTCTGATACCACTTGGTGCAGACCCCCTTCCCTCCTAAGGGATACACGACCTCCCGGTCTAGGATTGATCAAGATATTGAGCCTGATTGATTCTTCGGGTCTTTGCTAGACCTCAAAACCACTTACACAGGTCCTTTCCCCAAATGTGCAGATCGTCTGGGACCCGCGACTTCTATTCTGAGCACTACTCGAACCTCAAGTCCAAACATGCATTAGCTCTTCTCTGCTAAGCCCTTTCTCCCTTGTGATTACTGATGGTGACCACGCGCTCGAGTGAAATGCGTGTCATGATGTCACGTTTCATGACCCTGGGAGTGATTCTACCTTCATTCACTTGATAGCCGAAATCGCTATGACTCGAGATCTATGGTCCAAATCTCCCCTTGATCGACGACTGTAATCAAGTCGACGTTTCATGTTTTGCGACTTCGAAGTTCCCTTGCCTCCGTTCTCATGATAGCTGAAATCGTGATGAATCTGGATCAATGGTCCAAGTGTCTCCTTCGATCCGACGGTTGTGATGACTTCGGGACTTCGCGTTTCGTGAATTCGAAATACTTGTCACCCTCGATCCTCCGATCCCTGAAATGTCGATATTTCACCCTGGACAACCAATGGTCCAAATCTCTCCTGGATCCAACGACTCAGATCAAGTCACGGATTCGGACTTCGTGAATTCGTAGTGTTCTTACCTTTGACTCCTCCAAAGCATGAGTCAACAAAATGATGGTCGTTCACCATGCGTCCCTCCTGGTGGATGGTTCCAATTCTCTAGCATTTAGATCGAACGATTGAGGTCTTTTCCCCCTTGCGCTTATGCTATCTTCAGAGTTAGAAGATCTTCTAGGTGTTCAAAGGTCTCGAACCTTTGTTCCTTCGTCGAGTCTGATTCTTGGAACTCTTTAAAACTTATGAAAGTGTTGTCCCTCCCGAGTTTGGTCTCGTGAAGAATTTGATTTCCCGCGCACTCCTTTCATTTCAAGGATTTTGATAACTCAGATCCTCGATATTTATCGAAGAGAAATTCCTTTTGCCTTCCTAGCATTCTCCTTTCCTGACTCTTTGACGCTTAGTCAAATCTCGTATCTATGCACTCCTTGCATCAGTCTCTTTGCACTCCTTGCAAAGGGAAAGTTTCATGTTATCTCTTCTGAGCTTCAGAATCGAAAAAGATCTCGTTAACACACTCCTTGCGTTCTGTGTGCACACCTTACACCACTTCAAAAGAAGAGAAACAATTGAAACTTATCCTAACATTCACAGTTCCAACTACTCATGACATAATTCATTCATTCATGAAAAAAAAATAACAAGGAATTGCAAGACAATGTCCACACCATACATTGGGGTCAATTTTCCTCTGTTATATTCATAAGTGAAAATGGTTACAACTGTAAATAAATAAAAAAAACTAAAAAATTCTCCTAATCTCTATTCCAGCCAACTACCGACTAACTAGCCTCATTCGGGCGTACAAAACCTCTATTTATCTAAGAAGACTCTTAGGGTTCCCCCTAGCTACTTGTCTACTCTAAAACTTGTCCTAACGACTATCTAGAATAGTCACATTCCAGAGCCATAGTGGAGTCTCCCACTTCGCTTGTAATCGTTTAAGCGTGCCTCTAGATTTTTCCGGCTTGACTTCAAGCGTGCCTCAAAAGATTAATTCAGGCGCTGAGTTAAGGCGGTCTTCAAAATATCTATTGTAACTACCAGCGTTGAGCTCCCATACATATTCCTAGACACTGATGGGTCTTGCTCTGTGCGAGTGACAACAATGCTCCTGCATCAATAGTCATGGGGAAAATATCAACTACATTCATAATATTTACCAAATAACATCCTTTCTAAAATTAGAAAAAATGTCTTTTGAATGGCAAAAACTTAATTCATACCTACGCTGAAAGAAAAGAAATTCAATAGGAATTCCTAAAAGGAATGTGACTTGCATAAAAATTTACCTAATTCTTCAAGAGGATGACTTAGGGTAAGAGTTCCTTCACTAACATTTAATTTTTCAGGGTCCACTTCCAATTTCTGGGTGCAATATATGAATAAAAAAGGAAAATGCTTGATTTCTAGCAATTTTGTGGAATTCTTTTGAGGGGTGATTTGGGCAGTGCCGACCATGGTTCATTTAACCAGGCTAATAGATAATCATAAAAAAGAAACTGAAACAAGATATAATTCCCATGATACTATGGCCTCAAATTGTACCCAATGACCAAATTAAATTAGAAAAAGGAGGAAGGATCAAGCTCCATTTTACAAAAATACAACATCTTGTATGAAGTTAGGTTCTACTATAATTCCTAAGATCTATTTTGCAAAAAACATTAAGGTTCAATAGCTCAATTTAAAATAAAAAAAAACTCTTCATATTTGGTGGCAAATACAATGGCATTCAACCTCAGCTCTCATAGAATTTATCCTTAAAAAATTAAAAATTGAGAGAGACCAAGAGAGACTTACCACCAGTACTGTGGAAGCCATGGGGAATTGAGCAACCTAATATGGTCTGAAAACACTTCTTATCTCATGCATAGCTTTTCCATCTCCATGTCCACCTCCACCACACCAGATAAACATAGATCTTGCATTTCTTGTTTGCATTGCATTTCTTGTTGGGGCTGTGATTTTCTGGATAAATTGATTAGATTGTATTTCGATGTAAGGAATTTGTTTCTAAGTCTTTAGGAGGTTGTTATATCTAATTGGGTATGAGATATTCTCTCCAAATAGTTAGCTCCTAGTTTGGTTAGCTCCTAGTTTAGTGTGTGATTGAGATATTCTCTTAACTGGTTGTTAGTGTTACCAAGATAGTGTGTCTATCTTGAAACAACATTCATGTATTTATGTGTACTATTACATTGATTTAATAGAGCCTTCAACACAATTTTTGATGTGTAATAATGTCTACTCTCCCATTTTCTTACATGGTATGAGAGTAGGACTAGGCTTGACTCCCTCACCAGAGGGCCCAAGGATATGGAAGCTTGTAAGAGTAATCTAGTGTAGGACTAGATTAGCATAAGAGAATAGAGTAGATTGTTTTATGAGTGATTGCTACAAGGTGCGTGAGCCTATGGTTCATTATGTGGTTTGTCCATCATTTGATGAGATTTGCAGTCATTGGTCCTTAGAAAGAATCACACTGGAGCAGAAGGTTAGGAAGGAGAGTAGATTCATTACTATGGTGAATTTTTTGTGTAATCTTTGTGCATACATGAGCTATAATGGAGGCTTGGTTTGAGCTGCATTGAAAGTGTTCAATAAAATATTGATATGTTTGTAGAGAGGCTTTTCACTCGAATATCTCTATTGGATTCCTATGAGATAACAATGGTTTGTAAGTAGCTAAAAGGTTTGTTAGATGTCATCTTCTGTGGTAAATTGGCAACCCATATGAGCACGTGCTTCTAATGAATGTTTGTTGTTGCTCTTATTGATGCTTATGGTTGGATTGGATATCATTTGTGTCCACGACACATTTAAGGTTCCCGAAGATCTTTTTTTGGTCGAACAATAGTAAGAAAGTAGGTAGTTCCTTGCAAAGAATTGTATACGAGATTGACTTGGATACATCTCGTATCTAGACTATTTTCCTAGAGAACTGGAAAACACCATGTTTGGGTACCTAGGTGTCTTGGTAGATGGAAATATGTCCATATGATGGCCAGTTTCTCAATGTTTATAATCAGGTTTATATTAGGCCCTGGAGTACAATAGGTCCCCAGTAAATCTGTGTGGTACCAGTGGTATATTTTTGTTCTCGATTGGTATGTGTTCGAGATAATAGTTCCACAAATGAATGGAGGAGCATGGACACTTTTTGGTTATGAGATGGAAGTGAGTTGCTTGATTGAATAACCATTGGTTGGTTATCATGGAAGTTAAAGTTATTCTTGCTAGAGAAGCCAAGGGTTGATTGCAGACTAAATTTTGGAATGGAATGGTGATATTGTAGAAGGAAGGATATAGATGTTGTCCTGAGTACAAAAGAGATTTTTGTTTTGGAGTTTGGTCCAAGGGAAGTCGATGATAGTATTGTGACAACAAATGGAGATCACATGATAGTGGGCAAATAATTAAGGTAAAATTTTGTGAATTGTGTGGAATAAAAACAAACTTGACCATATGGTAATGTGAATCACACTTTGTATTTGTAGCAAGTCTATGATGTCATGTTTTTATTCGATGTATTGATCCTTGAAAAGTTTAACCTTGTACCTGGTGTCTCTATGGGATGGAGTATGTTAATTCCATGTACCTGAATCTACGTAACATGTAAAGGGCATATCATTGTAAGACTTGGATAGGCATGCATACCCCTTTTCCATGTGCCCATGATGATTTGGATAACTTGTTGGTATAGTGTAGTAGCCTCTATTATGGAGCTCTTTAACACTTGGAGGATTAGTTCCATGTGTCAGTTATATTCTCTATGAGTGGGCCATGTTGGTTGTAGACTCCGTTATAGAGTTGGTAAACACTTGGATGAGTGGACCATGTGTTGGATGGATGCTCTATGAGTGGACCATGTTGGTTGTAGACTCTGGGAAGTGCCTAGAACCTATAAGTTTTACATTAAAGGGGATTTCATCAAGAAGTTGAATGAACCATGTACATGAAGGAAATCCTATTAGATTGACGGTTGTAGAGGTTAGGTACCCATGCATTCTGATGGATGGTTCTTCCTTTATATGGAATTTGATAGTTTGGTGATGTTCGCATGATCAAGACACAAGATGTAAGTACAAGGTTGGACCAGATATAGACTTGTTGATCATGAGGTCCTTCAATTCATAGTGGAGCACTTATTGCATAAGACTTGATGCTGATGAAGACCTAACCTAACAAAGATTAAGACATGTAGTCATTAAGGGGGAGCATTGGTATTATTAAGTCCCACTTGTCTTATGTGTGATCATATTTGTGTTTGTTATGATTATTGGTCATTATTGGGTAGAATTTGTTTCTACGTAAGGAGTCTGTTTCCAAGTCTTTAGGAGGTTGTTAGATCTAGTTGGGCATGGGAGATTCTCTCCAACTAGTTAGCTCCTAGTTTGGTGTGTGGTTGAGATATTCTCTCAGCTGGTTGTCAGTGTGACCAAGATAGTGTGTCTATCTTGAGACAACATTCATGTATTTATATGTGTATTATTACATTGATTTAATAGAGTGCTCAACATTTTTTTTTTTTTGTGTAATAATGTTTACTCTCCCATTTCCTTACATTCATGAGCGAGATATGTGTTGGGGTTCTCTTATTTATGACTAGCAACATGAGCATGATCAAGGGATGTCGAATGAGCTTGAGTTTGAGAAGAATGAGAGGGAGTCAAAATTTCAAAGTGTGGGCAAGGTGACTGCATTAACATAGGCATTTGACTTTCCTCTTGGAAACCCCACATTAACTACTTGTCCACAACTAGATCTTCAGTGGAAGGACTACAATACGACAACTGATAGACTCCAGTGGGACAATGCCAACATATCAAATTAGACAGTGTAAAAAACCTAACGGTAAAGTAAAAAAACTTAGAATAAATAGAATGTTCTTATAAAAAGGACAAATGTTAAGCATCAACAAATTTAAATTTTGTCAAGTTCTTAAGGTAGGTGCAAGTGTTATAGTGTCCTGAAACTACATTCTTGTTTGGATTTTTCACTTTAGGCACTGCCTTGCCTCGACTACATGTATTGGACCAATCTGCACCTACTACAACTAGAGTATGCCTCTTCACTTAAGGTCTTTCTCATAAGTATGACTTAAGTTACACGTTATTATATTCGCAACTAAGTTTAATACAAAAAAGTTCTCTAACAATATGCACACATCCAACTATTGCCTTAAATCATCCTAATTCTACCTTAACACTTAGCGAGTATTCATAAATACATATCCATCCACAACAATTCAAGGATTATAAACATTCAACAAGTATAAAGAGATCACAACTCAAAGTTATGGGAAACACCCAAGGTGGATGCCCTAACTTTATTAATGTGAAGAATTTTAGAATGATACAACAAGGAATTTTGGCCAACTACTTGTGACTCTATTACATATGTAAAAATAACTCTAGGCACAATTACCTACTGCCCAAAAAACTTGGACAATCAAACCCTTGAAGCATTCTTGGATCACCCCCTGTAGTGTCCTTTACTCACTTACCACAATCTTAGTCAAGACCTGCCATGCCTTAAGACACTTGGCAAGTTGTCCAAATCCTTTGTGTAGATTGCCTAAGACTTGTCGAGTGTCCAAGTCATTTTTTGTGCTAAAAACTGAACTTAGCACATCACATAACTCCTTGTCCACTCTTTCCAATCACTCATTGATTGACTCTTTTCAAATAATCAATGATGAATGACTTTTCACAATGGAGGTGTCCTCTTTATATAGTGGAAGAATCCTATTCATTTCCTTCTTCTAAGATACCTTGTACCCTACTCTATGCCCAAGTGGAACCAAATGTGCAATCTTCTCCACTTTGTTTGCCAAGCCTTGGAACATTTAGTGCCTTGAGTTTGCATGACCAATATATCATGCATTGATGCCCAAGGTATTCCAAAGTATTATGTTCTCAATGACCACAACCTTCCCACTTAAAAAACATCCATTGTACTCCTTTCTCTTCCTTATGCCTCATGTCATGCTAAGCATCCATCCATCCAACTTGCAATGTGCACCTCAATGTCTAGGTAATCTTGTCTTCCCATTAAGGAATTGCACCCACAAGTCAAGGCACTTCTTCCCAATGTACCCATGAATCAAAGAATGTTTTTCATCCAACCCAACATATGACATCTATATGAAGCCCTAAACAACAACTCTTATATTTCTACCATACTTAGCCAAACTTCTTTGCCAACTCTTTGCTACTTAAGCACTCCTTGCCATCCCACAAGACTTCCCAAGGCATGCTCATCAATCTAGCCTAGCAACTTGTCCTCTCAACCAAACGAAGCCTATAAATTCCCATCTCATTGGATGAGTGAGGATTCCCATTATGATCTCCAAGGAAATGGCCTTACATCCTCCCCTACATAAACTTGTCTCCATCCTTGATAATGTCTCCAAGAAACACTATTGCTCTCCAAAGTTTTCCACCCAAATTGCCACATCCATTCTTGGTCGACTCCTTCAACCAATTTGCAATGTCATTGCTAGAATCACCATGCAACTACCCACTGCTTGAATTTCCTTTGAACTAAAGGGCCTTTACCCAATTTTTCCACACATTTATTCATGGATGTCAATGCTACCGACAATGCTACCATTGCAACTCAAAATTCATAGAGAAGGTCACACCATTGCCCAATTTTTTTGTTTCTACAACTCAAAGGTCCAATGTTGCACTTCTCAAACTTACTATTGCATCAATGATTTGACCAATTTGTGATGCTTCTATACATTGGGCTCCCCCATGATTTGAACTAGTTGGGTGATTAGTCCAACTGTCATTCTCGAACCATGAGAATGCACTTCTTCATGCCCAAAACAATATATTCCATCTACACTTCAGTGTATTGTACAAATTTACTGAACAAAGGAAAACATGTCAAGTCACTTCTTGCAACTTAATGAACTTTCCAAGGCACCAACTCCATGGCACCTTCATTCCCATCGTCCCACTTATTGAGCAACATGCCACCTAGAACAACCTTAATGTGAAGAAGAGGATGTCCAACATGCACCACTACCACTGCAAGTTTCTATTAAAGAAAGTTTGAGGTCTAAAATGGGCCTCCTAAGGAAAATAATAAAATAATGGGTAAAATAATAAAATAAGAATTATAAATTTTCAAAGGGGATAAAAGAAAACTACCTTGTTTTGCATATCTCCGTATAGTTTTACTCAGATTTCAAGTGTATGTACTCGTTGGATGCTATTTCCTTATCTCCTTATAGGTTTACTCAAATTTCAAGTGTAGGCACTCATTGGATGCAAAATGTTTCTATAAGGATATAACCTATAAGGCCATAACTTGAAATTTGAGTAAACCTATAAGGAGACAATTTAACATTCCTCATCCAATGAGTGCTTACACTTGAAATTTGAGTAAACCTATAAGGAGATAAGTTGATTACATCCAATGAGATCCCACTCTTGAAATTTGAATAAACCTATAAGGAGATAAGTAACAAATATGATGAAAAAATAGTCGTTTTTTTCTTTCCCTCCAAAACTATTTACCCTTATGGTTGACATCATCGTCTTGAATTCTATTGGTTATTTTAAAGTTGATGTTGATCAGTTCACATTTTTTTGTTTTGAGGTTCACTTTTTACCTCAATATTTCTTTAATGATTCTCCTAGTAAAGCAAGCCTCCTTCTTTTTCAAACTCTTTAGTGAGCTCATCATACTCATGCCTTTTGCCTAAATATATGGCTATGGCCTCAAAACCACCCTTCTCCTTATGTCATATTCTATTATCTTTCTAAGAGTCATGATGCGCAAGTTGTTCCGACGAGTATGGTGGCCACTAGTAATCTTTACCACAAACTACCTTACAACACTTTGTGCACTGTCAAGCCATGTTTTTCAACCTTTTTCCTTCATTGAAGTTTGTTGAATCATGCATTGCCTCTATAGTGACCACAAGATCCTCTACCTCATTTGCCTTCTTTTTTCTCTTCTTGGCTTGCCTCTTAGAAATTTTACTTAATCATTTCTTTTGAACAAATGGTTGAATCTCTTGAATGACCTCTAATATTGTCATCTCCAAGTCTTGAAACCCATCTGGAATAATTTAAATAGTGCCCTCAACTTGATGACCTTCACCACGTTAAAGTGCACCCACCAAGGGCTCAAATTCTCGAACCCTTCCTACAATCCATCCAACCTCTTGAAACTTAGAGTCTCGATGTATGAATGCCTCATTGCACTACTTAGACCTAATACTTAGGTTGTTTTCCAATAAAAGGTTGACATCTGTTTGAATTTTCTTCTTTAGTGCACCATTCATAGTGTCAAAGGATGCACTTTAATGAGTGACTTTTTCATGAAATCATGCAATTGTTGTTGGTTCTAGTTTTATCTTGACTCCAACATCTTGTCTCTAGTTCACCAAAGTGCACAACAAATCAATATTTTCTAAGGTTATCTTTTCCAAATTATCTATTATGGCCAACCTTCTCTTTGAGTGGAAAACATTGTGTTGAACACCCAAGGTTCCTTTGCTCAAAACCATATCTTATTTCTACTATGTGAAAACACAAGGCCTGTCTATTGTAATATCCCCAAGTACGAGCCCTGTTGTAATCATGTTTATGAATTGTAAATCATGTTTTGTAGGCTGGTGAGCCGAGTATTGATAAGCTAGTAAGGCATATGAGTTTATTAGGCCAGAGAGCCTAAGTGTTAAGGCCAGGAGCTTGTTTTTGTATATGTAATTATGCAGAACGTTAATAAAAATATGAACACCACTGCATGCAGACCGACCATGATGAATGAGTGATGGGGGACTAAGCTTCCACATAGTGGGTAAGGGAATGGGGGCTGAAAGGTGGAAAGAAAGGCTAAGTGTTGGGCCTAGGGGCTAATCTAGGGGGCTTACCTTTAGAAAGGGATAATAATTTATTATTATTATTTATTTAAAACTAAGGTGGATAATTTTGAGTGTTGTCCTAAGTTCCTGGAGAGGAATGCATGCTGATGGAGCGCATGAATCTTCATGGGCGACATGTGTCGGCCCAGGCACATGCAGTTAAAAGCTACAGAAGTCAGTCGTGAAGGGGGTTCACTCCTCATTCTGTCATCCTCCGCCTGAGTTCATGGGGATCTAGGGTGTTTGAACCATTTTTCCTATGCGTCTGCCTCTGCATACCCGCGCACAGTGAAGGAAACCCTCACGGGAATATTGTTCGCTATCCATTTTCCATTCTCCGTGAATTATGTTAAGCTCTGGGATTGACCTTTGCATAACCTCACGCATCTCTGAAAACATAAAACCGTGAAGCCAACATGTGTTGTTTTATTGTGAAGATGAAACATCCTGAATATGGCCTGAACCATGTTGTGTCTTAGTGTGGTCTGTTTATGTTTTTGGATGTCCATACCCAAATTCCTGTTGCTTCTATCACCCCTGAGTTAACCAAATTGCTATTGTTGTTGCTGTTATCCTCACCTTGCGGGAATTGAAGTGGAAGCTGGTGGAAGAGTCGGGTGGTTAGGCCCGTGGTTGAAGAGGTAGGCTATCATGACTGTGGGCATCTCTTTCAAGGTGAAGGGTCTGTTGGGAAGTGGTTTTCTCCCAAAGAGAGTCCAACACCAGCTACCGAGCTCTGAGACTTCCTGATCTAGTCTATTGCCGAGACCTAGAGAGGGAGGTGAAGCACTGATGGACTATGCTTGTGAAGATGTATACTCCCAGGAAGAACATACATGTGGGGAATGAGAGTCCGTGAGTAGTGGGTGTAAGAAGGCATCCTGGGAAGAATCCTTTCGGTTATTCTGTCCAGTTTTCCCTGTAACCTCAGCCTAGAATAGGATTCCTTGCCTTGGGTGGAGCTTAGTCCCAGCTCGGGGGTGACCCACTGTTGAGCGTGATGAGTAGCGTGGTCTAAGGATGGGAGGTTTGTGGAAGGCCTCCASGTGGTTGGTGGAATTACGCCAGTAATAAAAGATAAGTGTTAATTTTGTACTTAATTTATAAGTATAAGCATGTCTGTGAGTCTTGCAATATTATCATGTATTCCGCTGTAATCATGAATTATTGTTAATCCCATTAAACCTGCATGTTAGTCGTAATTATGTGATTACTCTGTTTGGTTTAGTTAAATGTGTGTAATATGACTTAATTCATGTTATATATATAAGTATGAGAATGTTGTTTCCGCACAGTAGCGTTTTCCCGGTCGTGGGGTTGACGGCYRAGGACGTTACAATATGGTATCAAAGGATGGTTTACAACACTGAACCTAAATGGGTTGGATAAGTGGTCATTGGACCCAAAGTTTAGGTGGGAATCATGTTTGTAAGAACCAATTTTTGGACCTTTGAATGTTCCTGAGTGCGAAGGAGTCACTTGGTTGTGTTACAAAGCTCAAGAGGTGTAGTGGTATTATAGAACTCACAACCAATGTGGTATATGGCCACAGGGAGAGAGAGAGCTCAACGCATGAAGTGTTGGAGCTGATGGATCTGATCGGGAGGAAAGGAGATCCCTTACGACTGTTAGATCCAGAGAAGGTGCCGGAAGGATATCCGAGGAGCATTTAAAGAGTTCAACTGTTGGGAAAAAGCAGGGAGCATTAAGACACAGAAACCCAAAAACCTAAGAAGATCTATGATGTAGATTTGGGAGGAGGGCTCGATCGTTATATATTGTTGATTCACGCTCAAGTTAGTCACGAGAACCTTTCGGATTTTTCAAAGTCAGGAGATGGGAAGTGAGGAGAGGTGAACACCTCTAAAACCTGAAACCCCGAAATCCTGAAACGATCTCCACCGTAGATCGTAGGAGAGGAGATTGATCGTTGGATCAACCGTAATTTCGGAATTTTGGCAAACAAAATTTTGAAATGTGTGGATGCATGAACTCCCAATGCCCGAAACTCCAAAATGAAAAGTGAAAGTGGTGGGACCCTATGACGTCGCCGAAAGTGATGTGGACCTTCTTAAGGACACCATGTGTCATTGTATTGGTTGGTGATAGCTGTGCTGTGGGCCCAGGGGGAGAGAGGTCGGAAGTTAGGGAGTTGGGAGTTGGAGAGGGAAGCGAGTGCGAGAACCTCCGTGACCAAAACCCCGAAACCCGAAACCCCGAAGCCCCGAAACCCCGAAAATCGAAGTTTCATTTGGAGAGCCTTGTAGCACCTAGAAGTTTAGCTTTTGATCACAACCCCTAGACGCATGGGTTTGGGACTAAGAAAATGGGGGCTATCACCCGAAAATTGCAGAGCCAAACAGAGCTCAGAAAATTCGTGGAATCAAAATGTTTTCTTATTCGCGTTGGTTTATGAATGTTGTAGTTTTATTAAGGGTTTAAGGCCTGGCAAACTTCAGTTGACTGCACGTTGTGTGTGCAGAGTTCAACGAGTGTCAGGACAGTCGCGAATTGACGTCGAGTATAGAAATGGAAGAGGTGCGGATTGCCTCCAATTCAGAGAACGAAAGAGAAGGAAGGGATGTCAACTTAGGAGTCGAAGGATCGAACTCCAATGGGCATGGAAGAGAATTGGATAAGGAAGCACATATGATGAAAATCACTGAAATATTGCAGAAATATGCCCAGGCTCGCCGAGCCGATAGCCGAAAGCTCATGAGGGTCAGGGATTAGCAGGGTGAATTCAACTTAAAGATGTTGAAGAGCTTGGAAATAATAGAAAGGAAATTGGAAAAGGAGAGTGACACAACCAAAACAGGGAGTCATAGGACCCCTGGGAGAAAAAGAAGATCGAGGAGTGGTAGAAGACATCATCATCGCTCCCCAAAGAATTTCGGTAAGGAAGCAAACAGTAGTTCAAGCCCATCCCCTACTAGAAAACATTGAAGATTTGGAGTGGATGAATTGAAAGGGGATATGAACAAGATTAAGCCTCCTACATTTGATGGAGAATACATAAGAAGGAGGAATATGTCGAAACATGGTTGCTTGGCATGAGGAAATATTTCCAACTGCAGAATTATTCCTCTCATGCAGAAGGAAGAATTGAGATGTATCAACTAAAAGGAAAATCATCCATGTGGCGGGATCAACTTGTGCAGGTGCAACACATTAGAGAGAAAGATATCACTTGGAAGGAATTCAAGAGGCATTTCGAGAGGAAATACCTGACTAAAAGATACTATGACAGAAAGATGAAGGAGTTCTTTGAACTCAAGCTGGGAAGCATGACCATTGATGGATACGAATGAAGGTTTTTGGAATTACTGAAGTATGTTCCATTCATCAAAGATGAGGCTGTCAAGATTCAGAGGTATCTGAGTGGACTGCCACCTCCCATTGGTGACAAGATTTAGTATAATGATCCTAAGACTATGGAAGAAACAATAAGAAGAGCAAAATGCTTATATGAACAACAAAAAGAAAATCCTACCTTTCGAAACACTTGGGGTGACCAGAAGAAGTTTAAGAAAGAATAAAGGAAGAAGGGAAACAAACCTCCCTTTTTTAGAAATAGTCCTCAAGGACAACCATCATTTAGAGAGCCGAGAATGGTCGAAGTGGGAGAACAAAGGCCAAGACAGACGCCCATTCAGTGTTGGGGCTGTAAAGAGAACCACAAGTACAAAGATTATCCCCATAAAAATGGCAAAGCAAGAGATGTACATAATGTTCAACAAGCTGAAACAGTGGAGGACATGAGCAGTAGAATGCCAAGGATCTATGCGACCCTGGACAACAAGAAAGTTGAATTTCAGTCACACATGATTGAAGTGGAAGGTATGATTAACAACCAACCATTTATTATTTTAATTGATTCAGGGGCTAGCCATAGTTATGTAGATCCTAGGGTGGTGGAAAGTTTGCATTTATCAAGAAGCAAAAATGAAAAGTCTTGGTTAGTGCAGTTGGCTACAGGAACCAAGAGGAAAGTCATTGAGTTGGTTAAGTCCTGTCCTGTGGACATGAAGGGATTGAGCACGAAGGCTGAATTGAATATTCTGCCTTTAGGCTCTTATGAATGTTTAATCGAGATGGACAGGTTGGACCAACACCATGCCCTCCTGGACTATCGTAACAAGGAATTTACTTGCCTGGATGAGGAGGGGAATCGGAAAATAGTCCAAGGAATTCCCAGAGTTGTGGTTGTTAGAGAAATCTCAACAATGCAGCTGAAAAAGTTCTACATGAAAGGCTGTCAATTGTTTGCAGTCCATGTTCAGAAAGTATCCAGAGATGAAGTCTCAAATATTGGATACCATGCGGTACTAACATAGTTTGAAGACGTATTTCAGGAGGTACCCGAACTACCTCCAAAGAGAGATATTAATTTCTTTATAAATTTGATGCCTGGAGCAGCTCCAGTGTCGAAAGCTCCTTATAGAATGAGTACACCAGATTTGAAAGAGTTGCAATTGCAGCTTGAAGAGCTTCTAAAGAAGGGTTACATTCGCCCAAGCGTGTCACCTTGGGGTGCCCCGGTCCTGTTCGTGAAGAAGAAGGATGGGACGTTGAGGTTATGCATTGATTTCAGATAGTGAACAAAGTAACTGTCAAGAATAAGTATCCTTTGCCGAGGATCGACGATATTTTCGATCAGTTGAAAAGTGCAAAAATATTTTCGAAGATAGATCTCAGATCGAGATATCACCAGGTAAGAATAAAGGATGAAGACATTAGCAAGACCACCTTTAGAACAAGGTATGGTCATTAAGAGTTCACAGTGGTACCGTTTTGGATTAAGTAACTCACATCTGATCCTTTTCCCTCCTTTCGCTTAGGCGTTAAACGAGTCAAAATTGGAGCCCTACTTTTATTAATTAATACTTGAACGATTATTAATTAGGAGCAATATGTTAGTTATAGGTTAAGGAGAAAAACACTCGCCCAATCCTCTTCTAACCTCCATATGTCACGGGGCTCGAATACATCCAGTTGCCATGTAAAAAAGGTAGAATTATCCAAATGTGCTACTCTTCGAACTAGGAAAGTCCACAAGCCTGCTGATTGAACCTATGACAAACCAATTCACTACTTAGATAAAATGTGATCAAAGAACTGGTGACACCTTCAGATTTGGTATGAGAATTCTAGGACGAGAATGAATCCTATCTTATATATTGCTCAAGGCTGCTAAGCAGGCCGACCCTATTTTGAAACAAGTTCAAAAGAGCTTGCAACACTATTAATAGTACAAGTCTGGGCAACAAATTGGAAATAAAATATCTGTGATAGTACATGCATGGAAAAGAAGGCATAATGCGATAGTACCACTGTACGGGTCAGGGCCTGGAGCATCCCCATAACTCACTCTCTTGCCTATTGCTCGATAAGGGTTAGCTGCTGCTTGGTTTAGTTTTCTCACATTACCCAGTAACCCATATTGGTTGGAATTTTATTAATCTTCCCCCTTTCCATGGGTTTGACGAGACATCGCATTACCCCGCCCCACTAAATATTCGATGAAGAAAGATTCATGCATCGTCCATCGGTTGCCGGTGCAACGCACATGCTGTTTTTATGTGCTTGATGAATGGTGTACTCATGGACTATCTAGACAAGTTTGTCATAGTCTTCCTGGATGACATTCTGGTGTATTCCAAGTCAGAGGAAGAGCATGAATAACACCTGAGGATGGTGCTGCAAGTGTTGAGAGAACACTAGCTCTATGCCAAGTTGAGAAAATGCTTGTTTTATCAAAGGCAAATCCATTACTTGGGGCACATTATTTCAGAAGAAGGGATCTCCATGGATCCTGAGAAGGTTGAGGCCATCAGAGAATGGTCAGCGCCAAGGAATGTGGCGGAAGTTAGATCCTTTATGGGTCTAGTGGGCTATTATAGAAGGTTTATCGCAGGGTTCTCAAAGATATCTCACCCTATCACTTCCTTGCAAAGGAAGGAGAAAAAGTTTTAGTGGACTGAAGAGTGTGAGAAAAGTTTCCAGCGATTGAAGCAATTGTTAACCAACGCTCCAATATTGAGGATTGCAGATCCAAATGTGGATTTCGTGGTGTGCACATATGTGTGTAAAGAAGGGTTGGGAGGAGTTCTCAGTCAGAATGGATTCATAATCTGTTATGAGTCCAGGAAGCTAAAAGAGAACGGAAATAATTATGCCACTCACGATTTGGAGTTGGCAGCAATCATTCACGCTCCGAGGAAATGGAGACATTACCTCATGGGAAGGAGATTTGAATTGAGAACAAACCACAACGGTCTGAAATACTTGTTTGACCAACCTACCTTAAATGTCAGGAAGAGTAGGTGGCTGGAGTTTCTATGTGAATACGAATTTGATATCAAGCATATCAAAGGGAAGGAAAACAAGGTGGCTAATGCACTCAGCAGAAAGGTGCACAACTTATATGCTTCAACCATTAGCATGTACATGAATGATATTAAGGATAGAATTTTGGAAGCTGCAAATGCAGATTTGCAGTACAGAGACTTGGTAGCAAAGATACATCAGAGTGAGAGACCACAGAAAGAGGAAAATTACACCTTGGAAGCTGATGGAATACTTCTGTACAAAAATAGAGTGTATATACCCAATGTCCAGGGTTTGAAACTTGTGATTCTAAGAGAAATGCATAACGTGAATTTTGCTGGGCACCCTGGATATCAGAAGACTGTGGCAGCAGTAAGGAGCCATTACTTTTATCCAGGTATGAAGAAAGAGATCACTGAATATATCACCAGATGTATGGAATGCCATAAGGTTAAAGCTGAGCACAGGCACCCAACAGGGTTGCTACAACCTTGCCCATTTCTGAATGGAAGTGGGAAGTGGTGACAATGGATTTTATTACAGGATTGCCCAGAACAGGCAAGCTGTATGATTTGATCATGGTAGTGGTGGATAAGCTTACAAAAGCTTCCCATTTTATTCCACTGAAAACTACTCACAAGGCAACAGATGTTGCTGATATTTTCGTGAAGGAAGTGGCACGATTGCATGGAATTCCTGAAACAATTGTGTTCGATAGAGACCCAAAATTCACCTTAAATTTTTGGAAAGGATTTTTCAAAGGATTCATAACGAATCTGAACTTTAGTACAACTTATCATCCTGAGTCTGATGGACAGACAGAGAGGGTGAACGGAGTGATAGAAGACATACTAAGAATGTATGTGATGGACAAACCATCAAAATGGGAAGACTACCTACACTTGGTAGAATTCGCTTACATCAATGGGTATCAAGCATCATTGAAGATGAGCCCATTTGAAGCACTTTATGGCATAAATTGCAATAATCCAGTAAGCTGGGATAATCCAGTTGACAGGGTGGGCTAGAGTTGCTCAAGGAAATGGAAGAGCAAATGCTTAAAATTAAGCAGAATTTAAAAGCTGCCCAAGAGAGGCAGGAAATTTATGCTGACAAAAATAGAACCCATAGAGAATTCAGAGTGGGTGATCACATTTTCCTAAAAGTAAAAGCTAATAGAAGTTCCCTAAAGCTGGGAAACTGTGCCAAGTTGGCAGCCAGATTTTGTGGGCCATTTGAAATCCTAGAAAGGATTGGGCCAGTTGCATATATGCTTGCATTACCTACATCCATGACTGTACATAATGTGTTTCATGTTTCATTGCTTCAGAAATATATACCTGATGATAATCATGTTATCAATTGGAATGTGATTCAGGTGGAGCAAGAAGGTATCCTGCAAGTGCATCCTGTGTGCATATTGGACAGCAAAAGCAAATAGGTTCAGAATCGAGCTATAGGGATTGTAAAGGTCTAGTGGACCTGGTACGGTCCTGAGGATGCGACATAGGAGCATGAGGATGCTATGCGGGCAGAATACCCGCATCTTTTTGAAGATTTTGGAAATCTTGTTGATGTTGTGTGAAAGTTGGACTGAGGACAGTGCAAAAATAAGGGGAGGGCATTGTAATATCCCCAAGGATGAGCCCTGTTGTAATCATGTTTATGAATTGTAAATCATGTTTTGTAGGCTGGTGAGACAAGTATTGATAAGCTGGTAAGGCTTATGAGTTTATTAGGCTAGAGAGCCTAAGTGTTAAGGCTAGGAGCCTATTTTTTATATGTAATTATGCAGAACATTAATAAAAATATGAACACCGCTGTATGCAAACCGACCACAATGAATGAGTGATGTGGGACTAAGATTCCACAGAGTGGGTAAGGGAATGGGGGTGAAAGGTGGAAATAAAGGCTAAGTGTTGGGCCTAGGGGCTAATCTAGGGGGCTTACCTTTAGAAAGGGATAATAATATATTATTATTATTTCTTTAAAACTAAGGTGGACAATTTTGAGTGTTGTCCTAAGTTCTTGGAGAGGAACGCATGCTGATGGAGCGCATGCAGCTTCATGGGCGACATGTGTCGGCCCAGGCACATGTAGTTAAAAGATGCAAAATTCAGCTGTGGAGGGGGTTCGCTCCTCATTTTGTCATCCTCCGACTAAGTTCACGGGGATCTGGGGCGTCTGAACCATTTTGCCTATGCGTCTGCCTCTACATACCCGCACACAGTGAAGGAAACCCTCACGGGAAGATTGTTCGCTATCCATTTTCCATTCTCCATGAATTCTGTTGAGCTCTGGGATCGACCTTTGAATAACCTCACGCATATCTAAAAATAGAAAACCGTGAAGCCAACCTGTGTTGTTTTATTGTGAAGATGAAACATCCTGGATATGGCCTAAACCATGTTGTGTCTTAGTGTGTTCTGATGTCGTTTTTGGATGTCCATACCCAAATTCCTATTGTTGTTGTCACCTGTGAGTTAACCAAATTGATATTATTGTTGTTGTTATCCTCACCTTGTGGGAATTGAAGTGGAAGTTGGTGGAAGAGTTGGGTGGTTAGGCCCGTGGTTGAAGAGGCAGGCTGTCAGGCCTGTGAGAAGCTCTTTCCAGGTGAAGGGTCTGTTGGGAAGTGGTTTTCTCCTAGAGAGAGTCCATCACCAGCTACGGAGCTCTGAGACTTCCTGATCCGTCTTGTTGCCGAGACCCAGAGAGGGAGGTGAAGCACTGATGGACTGTGCTTGTGAAGGTGTATACTCCCGGGTGGAACATACATGTGGGGAATGAGAGTCTGTGAGTAGTGGGCGTAAGAAGGCATCCTGGGAAGAATCCTTCCGATTATTCTATGCAGTTTTCCCTGTAACCTTAGCCTATACTAGGATTCCTTGCCTTGGGTGGAGCTTAGTCCCAGCTCGGGGGCGACCCACTACTGAGTGTGATGAGCAGCGTGGTCTAAGGCTGGGAGGTTCATGGAAGGCCTGCACGTGGTTGGTGGAATTACGCCAGTAATAAAAGATAAGTGTTAATTTTGTACTTAATTTATAAGTATAAGCATGTATGTGATTCTTGCAATATTATCATGTATTCCACTGTAATCATGAATTAATGTTAATCCCATTAAACCTGCATGTTAGTCGTAATTCTGTGATTACTCTGTTTGGTTTTGTTAAATGTGTGTAATATGACTTAATTCATGTTATATATATAAGTATGAGAATGTTGTTTCCACACAATAGCGTTTGCATGGTCGTGGGGTTGACGGCCGGGGACGTTACATCTACAAGCTCATTATCTGCCTCAATCAAATTTATCGCTGACATTATTGGCACCCTCCCCAACTTCCTTCTAGTCATCATGGGTACACCACAAGTCTTGGTCCCATCTAAGAACATCAAATAGTTCTCATGGTGCATGGGAAATATTTGAAAAGTTTGATAAAGTCTTATCCCAAGATGATTGTATGGTCATCCAATGTAACCACTATTAAGTATAAATGTACAAACCATTCCCCGACATTCAGTTGTGTAAAACGAACTACTCCCATTTCTAGATTCACTTTCAAGTTCACCACCTTGAACATGACCACATTGCTCTCAAGATTATGATGAAGTGTTGTAGTAGCATGTTCACTTACAAAGATGTGGGTTACATCCGTGTCTACTAGGGCTGCCACCTTCAAACCACTCATGATTTCATTCACAAAACAAAGGTTATTCTTTCCTTCACCTTGCAAATCATGTTCTTGATTTCTTATCATGAACTTTCCCAAACCTATTTGCACGACACCCAAAACCTCCAAATTCTCCTTTGATTTATGAGTGCATAGACTTCTTACAATGCTTCCAACTTCTTCTTCAAAGACAATCTATGGAAAAATGGTTCTCATAATAAAGGAAACATGAAACACTCTTACCTCTACACTTAATCAATTTATGTTGCTTCCTTGTTGTAATGTTTCCATTGTCTTGGGCATCCTTCCCCTAGAACAATCCTAACCGAGGTTGCAACTTCATCTTTCTTGGATTTTTATAGCTTGAAACGTTTAAGCCAACCAAAGTATTTAAGACTCAATTTTACCCTATGCGCTTCCAAGTCCATGAAAACAAGCACCTATTCCAAGAATCCTACCTTCACCCAAAGTTCTAATGCAACTTTTCCACTATTGCACTTCAATGTGGATATATTTCAAGACCGTTGAAAGGAAAGTCTTCCATAAGCTCCACTTGGTTTGTGCAGTCCTAAAAAAATAAAGACTTATCAATTTTGCGTTTAACGATATGTACAAGTTGCCTACTACACCAAGGCACACATTTTCTCTAGTCAACTACACTGTCTTCAAGTCACCCTTGCACCCACCTGCCAAACTTGTCCTCAAACCTTTTGTTTATTCCAAGCTTGCCAAGATGTGGTGAAGAGAACCCAAATTTTTTTGAAAAACAAAATTTTCCATTCCACACAACAATTTCCTTTTGAAACGTGGTGAAGAGAACCCAAATTATCTTTGATACCGCCTATTTGCAGGAACCTACAACCATGCCCGAAATTTTTCACTTTCGACACCCTGGTTCATGTGTCACTACCTTAGCTCAGTTGCAGGGGTTGGGCCTACTTGTGCCTACTACAATTAGAATATACCTCTTCACTTAAGGTCTTTCCCATAACTATGCCTTAATCTAGAGGTTGTTAGATATGTGATTAAGTTGAATACAACCAATTTCTCTAACAATAGGGACATGCCCAACCATGGATTTAAAACATCCTAGATCTAATTTAACACTTAGTCTATATTAATCAATACTTATCCAACTCCAACAATGTAATGAACAATAACATTCATCAAGTATAAAGAGTGCACAACTCAAAATTATGATCAACACATAAGGCAGATGCCTTAACTTTATTAATATGAAGAATGTTACAAGGATACAACAAGGGATTTCAGACAACTCCCTACAAATATATTACATATGTACAAATGACTCAAGGAACCATTTCCTATATCCCAAAAGACTTGCACAATCCAACCCTCGAAGCACCCGTGGATCCGCCTATTGTAGTTTCATTTCCTCACTTACAATGATCTTAGTGTAGCCCTATAATCCTTAGACAATTACCAATTTGTCTAAGTTCTCCATGCAAATTTCCTAATAAGAATCAACCAACGTCCAAGTCATTAACTTAGAATATTGCATAAATCTCATGCCAATCACTCCTTGATTGATTTTTCTTGAATGACCAATGATGAATGGTGTTGCACAATTGAGTCATCCTCTTTATATAGTGGAAGGTGCCTCATTGTTTTCTTCTTCTAAGGTGCCTTGCACCCTACTCCACACCCAAGTTGACCCAAACATGCAATCAACTCCACTCTATCTATAAATTATTGAAACATTCATCCCCTTGGGTCCTCATATCCAACAACTCGCGTGTTTATTCCCAAGGTGTCCCAAAGTCTCATATGTTTGATAGTTGCAACTATCCCACTTGAAAAACATCCAATTCGATCCTTTCTCTTATTTGTACTTCATGTCATGCCAATCATCCATCTATACAACTTTAAATGTATGTCTAACTATCTAGGCACTACTGTTGGTGGCCTAAGGAACTGTGCCTACAAGTCAAGGCACTTCTATCTAGCACATCCATGAACCAAGGAATGGTTTTCATCTAAGCCAACATGTGACTTATTTAAGAATCCCTAAATGCCAACACTCATATTGTTGCCATACTTTTTCAATTTTCTTTGCTATCTCTACGACACTTAGGCATGCCTTGTTATCGTGCAAGATTTCCCAAGGCATGCTCATTTATGCCTATAACCTATCATTGCAACCAACTGAATCCTGCCAATGATTGTCTTAATGGATGGGTAAACACATTCATTTCCAACTCCAAGGCAAGTCCTTTATATTCTCCCACACTTAAATTTGTTTCCTTCCTCGGAAACATCTCCGAGAACTTTTGCGGTTCTCCAAAGTTACCACTCATACCATGACATCCATCTGTGGTTGAATTTTTCAACCACTTCACAATGGTATGACTAGAATCATCATGGAGTTTCTCACTGCTCAAATTACCATTGAAGTAAAGTGACTTTTCCCAATTCTACCACACACTACTTCCAGGGTGCTAATTTTTCTCCCAGAGAAATGAGATCAAGGCATGGAAATTAGTGTATAGAGAATAGAATGAGGTTTAGGATATGGATGTGGGTTTACAAATATTTTTGTACACCTTGTCTCCTCCATAGTAGAATTGAGCCTAGTCAAACATGTGGTTATAATTTCTTGTAATCTAGTGAAAATGATGATTTTTTTTCCACATTAGATATACAAATTCAAACATAACTCATTTTGACCAACCACTCACATTTATCATAGAAGTTCTTGGAAAGATAATTTGATGAGAGCATTAGAACTTCTATGATCTGAATTTTAGTGGGTATATGGTCTAAATTCGAAGGCAAAAAGTCATAAAGCTACAAAGCTATTATATTGACCATGTATATGCCCACCTCCTCATTAATTAATTGGGCTAACAGGTTGCCCATATGGGTCAAAGAGAGTCCCACCTCTCCATTATTGTATTGAGTTTTATTTTTCAGTACTTAGTTAGTTGGGTAGTTAGATCTATTATTATAATAATAGAGACTCATTTAATGAGCTCTTTACATTAGTGTATTGGGTTTTATTTTCCACTACTTAGTTAGTTGGATAGTTAGATCTATTATACTAATAATATAGACTCATTTAATGAGCTCCTTTTGAATTTGTCCAATGGACCATTTTGTAATGTTATATAAAGACCTAGCAATCCTTCTCATAATATCAAGTTACTCATTTTGACTTCTTCCATATTTTATATTGTTCATTGTGAGATTAATTAGATTTGAGTGATTTACTAGCAATTAGTTTTAGAGGTGAGACTCATGTTTGAGCCTAACCTCCCGAGTACTTCATTTACATGTTTTTGTCCATGTTTCTTTTCATGCAAGATTGGCATGTCTAAGTTCCTCCTCTCTCGACATTCAATCCATCTAGATCTCAGCCCCCGAGATCCAGATCGGTGGTATCAGAGCTAATTAATCTCACAATGAACAATAGAAAATATGAGAGAAGCCAAAATGAATAACTTGATATTATGAGAAGGCTTGCTAGGCCTTTATATAACATTACAAAATGGTCCATTGGAAAAATTAAAAAAGATCGCATGAAATGAATCTCTATTATTAGTATAATAGATCTAACTACCCAACTAAATAAGTAATAAAAAATAAAACCCAATACAATAATGTAAAGAGCTCATTAAATGAGTCTTTATTATTATAATAATAGATCTAACTACCAAACTAACTAAGTAGTGGAAAATAAAACCCAATACAATAATGGAGATGTGAGAATCTCTTTGACCTATATGGGAAACCTATTATTCCGATTAATTAATGAGGAGGTGGACATCTACATGATCAATTTATTAGCTTTATAGCTTTATGACTTTTTGCATCTGAATTTAGACCATATACCCCCTAAAATTTGGATCATTCCTCCCCCCTTAGAAAATGATGGTCTCCATCATTTCATCCATGCTACAAAGAGACCCATGAGTGCACTGTTATAATTCCCAATGAAGGGAAGGGTTTTGTGTAGTTGATCCATAACGATTTACATTAATAAAAAATGGAAAAATCATGACTTTGGAGGCTTTGAATACCCTTCTACAAATTTATTCATAACTTCTGCTACAGGTGATGAAATCCAATTCAGTCGAAGAACCATTTGAGATAATGAAGAGATATTTCCATTGGTATATGGAATTTGTTCTAAGGTGGCCCATGGAGTGAGAAAAAATAGGCCGAAGTTGAAGGGTACATGTCCACGCTGGTTACAAACATGTTCTGCTTCAAATAAATATATCTCATAAACTAGACAATTAAATAAAATTCCGTGAAATACCCATTTGAGATATTGAAGAAATGTTTTCATCCATATGTGGAAATACTTCTGTAGCTTCCTGAGGAGGGATAAAAATACCGTTGAATATGGTGGTACGTGTGGCCTCCTTGGGTCAAATACATACTGATATTCAATCAATGATATCTCTCAAACCAGGAAGCCAAATGAGATTCCGTGAAATGCCCATTTGAGATATTGAAGATATATTTTCACTTGTATGTGGAAATACTTCTATAGTTTCCTGAGAAGAGAGAAAAATACCATTGAATATGGTGGTACGTGCGGCCTCCTTGGGTCAAATACATGATGATATTCAATTGATGATATCTCTCAAACCAAGAAAACAAATGAGATTCCGAAAGATACCCATTTGAGATACTGAAGAGATATTTCCAATGAGATATGGTAGAGAATTTGAAATGATGTGTAGAGGCCGTGGAACTTTCATAAAGTTGGTTGAGTGTAGAGGGTCATAAAGGATGCCAAGGGTTTGTAGAGCAACATGTGTTGTTGTAGAGGTTGTGGAACCTCTGTGGACATCATGGACACCCTGCAAATTTGTTGAAAATGTTGCAGACCAATGGATGTACTGGATCCATGTATAGACATAGTGAATCCATGTATGGATGTAGTGAATCCATGTATGGTTCTCCTTGTAATGGTGAACGAAGATACGAGGGTACAAAAAAGGCCTTGTAGTGCTTGTGGACCAACTGTGATGCTTATAGTGTATGATCCAATAAATGGATTCCGATAGTACCAAAAGGAGGTTGGTGATTACTGCAAATGTTTGAACCTGAAATATGCTTCAAACCCTAGTTCCCATGGAGTAGTAACCTGCTCTGATACCACTGATCATGATCTCAGGGGCTGAGATCTGGATGGCTTGAATGCCGAGAAATGAGGAGCTTATACATGCCAATCTTGCATGAAAAGAAGCATGGAAAAAACATGTAAAGGAAGTACTCGGGAGGTGAGGCTCAAAGAGGAGCCTCACCTCTAAAACTAATTGATAGTAAATCACTTAGAGATAATTGATCTCACAATGAACAATAGAAAATATGAGAGAAGCCAAAATGAGTAACTTGATATTATGAGAAGGCTTGCTAGGATTTTATATAGCATTACAAAATGGTCCATTGGATAAAGTAAAAAAGAGTTCATTAAATGATTCTCTATTATTAGTATAATAGATCTAACTACCCAACTAACTAAGTAGTGGAAAATAAAACCCAATACAATAATGTAAAGAGCTCATTAAATGAGTCTCTATTATTATAATAAATATATCTAACTACCCAACTAACTAAGTAGTGGAAAATAAAACCCAATACAATAATGGAGAGGTGGGACTCTCTTTGACCCATATGGGCAACCTGTTAGCCCAATTAATTAATGAGGAGGTGGGCATCTACATGGTCAATCTATTAGCTTTATATCTTTATGAATTTTTGCATCCGAATTTAGACCATATACCCCCTAAAATTTGGATCATTCTAGGAAAAAAGTTATGAGAACTAGGGTGGCCTAACAACTCTTTTTGTTATTTTATATATTGATCAAAATGATGGTCAACGATATGGATGGGAATATACACATAGTTCTAACCTTGTCTATATTAGTGTTTCTCCCTGGATAATATAGAAATGAGATCAAGGCATGAAAATTAGTGTATAGAGAATAAAATGAGGTTTAGGATATGGGTGTGGATTTACAAATATTTTTTTACACCTCGTCTCCTCCATAGTATACTTGAGCCTAGTCAAACAAGTGGTTATAAGTTCTTGTAATCTAGCGAAAAAGATGATTACTTTTTCCACATTAGATATACAACTTCAAACATAACTCATATTCACCAACCACTCACATTTATTATAGAAGTTTTTGGAAAGATAACTTGATGAGGGAATTAGATCTTCTAGGTAAAATTTTTTGAGAACTAGGGTGTCCTACCAACTCTTTTTGTTCTTTAATATATTGATCAAAATGATGGTCAACAATATGGATGGGGATATATGCATAGTTCTAACCTTGTCTAGATTAGTGTTTATCCCTAGATGATAGATAAATGAGATCAAAGCATGAAAATTAGAGTATAGAGAATAAAATGAGGTTTATGATATGGGTGTGGGTTTACAAATATTTTTGTACACCTCGTATCCTCCAAGTAGACTTGAGCCTAGCCAAACAAGTGGTTATAAGTTTGTGTAATCTAACGAAAAGGATAATTACTTTTTCCACATTGGATATACAACTTCAAACATAACTCATATTGACCAACCACTCACATTTATTCTAAGCAATGAATGATATAGGCATGGGGCCCTCAAAATCCCCATGCACGAGTTTCTCTCATAGTGAAACACTATAACCATTCCACATGATTGATTTCATCTTTATCTTCCTTTCCACAAAAGTTAGGTATTTCCATTGATTATTAATGTCTAACCACAAACCTCAACTTACAACTTCAGTGTATTAACAATAATGATCTCAAATAGTTATGATCCTTTTTCTAGTATATTCTCTTATGTTTTGTCTTTCCAACGACTTTTGAATCACCTGAGTCGGAGATCCCAATCAAAAGTTATGATAATTTGGTGTACATGGTGCATCCTTTGGTTTCTTATGATATTTTAAGCTTTTGTTTCATAACAATAATATTTTGTGAAAGGGAACACGGGAGAGGAACAACACACTTTGTTTGCGATTACAATGCCCTCGATGGTGTAATACCATATCTTTATATCTCCCCCTAATAATTATAATAGAGCATCTGGTAAGTGGAAAGTTCTCTAGTGAAACAAATAGCACCTGAAGTAGACTAAAATATTCGATAAATCACATGAATGATCATGATGCAAAATCATGAGAGTTTGGACCTCCACACATACACAAATATCGCGTGAATAACCATGAGTATTTTTTTCATAATTGTCTAGCCACCTCTACACATACACCTCACCTTGTAACATTTACTCCTTACTATACAATGCATTTTTCGATTAAGTAGTTAGGGTTGTTGAGTAATCTGGGTCAATAGATTAGGGGTTTGGATGCTGCAAGATCCTATATGTATATTGTATTGTAAACAATGAAGAAAATGATGAATAGAAGATTAGAGGTGTATCTCTAAACATGTTGTTTATTTTCCCGGTTTGGGTTTCGAGGGTAAAAATTTATGTGCAATGTGTGTGTGTGTGTGTGCCATTGTATATTTTCTGTTTTATTTAGAATTTGTATGCAATAATTATTTGTACAAGGTTAAAATCTACACTTTTCACCTCATACTCAACCAAATCCCTCTCAAGTTGGTTTTTCATTTGGAATTAAGTTTTTGGGTTTTTTGTCTTTGTCAATGCAAATATTTATCTGGAATCTGTTTAATCTTAAGCAAAAAAAGGAAGGTATTTTGGGTGGGACATAAAATTTTCAAGCCCATTTATGCATTTTTCCAACTAACAAAATTTTGGATTAATTTGTTTTCCAAAATTTGGAAATATAATGAATGAAGATGTTTGTGTCACTACTAAGTCTCTGCAAGCCAATAAATGAATTAAAAATTAAAACCTTGGGTCTAGCCTTGATCCCTTGATAAAATTGTTTGAAAGAATGCTTGAATGAGATTCCATATATATGGGAATGTTAACATTGCTCACAAATTGTTTGAAAGAATGTCTGAACAAAACAACTACCAAATTTGCATTTATACATATTCTTTCATTGACATGTGTAATTTCAAAGTTTCATTGGCATTGTTTAGTATGTAGTGTTAGTGATTTTTCTCATTATATGGATTTCTAGCCACTTAGACCTTCTAAACTTCATTATAGGTATTTTTGACAACTGAGACCTCCTATAATTCATTATAGGGATTTCTTGCGAGCATTGATGTCACCAAATATCAAGTTCCATCTACTAGCATGCCTTTGTAGGACTCCTTGGAATCATAAAGATGAATGAAAGAAAAAGAGCTATCAGTCCAAATTATGTTATTGACATATGTAGTTATTCACCTTCCCTTTATTGAATTCCTCACCTCTAATCATTAACTATCTATCATATAGTGTAGCCTTATGTTTATAATCACTCCATAAGTGTTCACCTCCTTGGCCTACCTACAGATCTCTCTAAGTTAGGATATCACTTACATACTAATGTAATACCAAGACAAACCCATATAGTCTAGTATATGAGAACGTTGGGCCTTCAAGCTAGTATTTGATGGGATTTAGGGTAGTCTTAATGGATTTAGAAGACCCAAACAATGGGGCTCTCATCACGATTAAAATAAAATAATCTCTTCCACTTTGACTTCAATTAAATTATAATTGTAATCATTCTATTTCCCCCACAATCCTGGGTAATGGAAATGAACAAGATTCTCTAGATTTCTTAACAAAATTTGGTAATAAATTTATACTAGTGGAGAACATGTGGAGAACACATTGATGAATTGATATAATTCCAAACATCCTTTACTTTTTTCTTTCTTTTATACAATACATTGATGAATCAAGGCAATCTCCTTTCCTTGTTTTTCAGGAAAATGGATAATAGAGAAGGCAAGAACTTAAAAATGAAAAGTATAATTTAATTAATTACTTTTAAGTGGTGACACCATAGAAAAATTAATGATGTAAATTATCTATTGCTATAAGTATCATACAAATAGTTAACGCCAATTTCCATCACATTTTAGTGAACCAAAATGCAATGCATTTCAAACTAAAAGAAACAAAACACAACTACACACAACTGCATAAGTTTTTTTATGAAATGATTCAAATCATTACCACAACCATTTAATGATTTGCAAAATATGAATAAACCCTCTTCGATAATGTAAATGTGTTGAACCTGCACATAATAGATCTAGCTAAACAATAATACACACATTTGTAGAGAGAATTGGAAAATGAAGAAGAAGGAGAGAAAGAATGGAAGAATTCTCATTAACCGTTATGAATAATGAATAATTTACACATGATATACTCTGTATAACTCAATGAGTTCGACTTAAGGTGAACCAAGTCACCATAGTGGTGGTCTAGAGTGATCTGGACACACACCAGTAGTTATGGGAGTGAACTGCCACCTAGTTGAGTTAACTAGTCAACTAGTCTTCAGTTAACTGACTGAACAGAACGTAGTGAGGAGTTAACTCAAGGAATCAAGGCTAATGCACCACTTTGGTGATGATACGAAGGAAAGGTCGAATTAGCATGGTGATGATCCCAATGAAACATCTAAACTCAACTCAACTAGTCAAACTGAAGTGTGAACTGAAAGAGAATATTCTCCAGGTGGAATATTCTCTCCTAAAATATGGGAGACTAGATAATGACTAATTGTGATTAATGAACAAATAAAAACCTTAGGAAAAAGAAATCCTAGGTGTATGTGAAGTAACTCCAACACCCCCCCTCAACATCACTATGGTGAAAATAAACATTGGGTCATGGCAACGAGGCCATGTTAGGTACCCAAGTACAAAAGATACACTGAAAATAAAGTGAGGAAAGAGGGAAAACCTCATGGGAAACCCCCCCCCTCAAGGTACAATGTATGTAAAAAAGAAGAACTACAGTTGCTAGGCAACTGTGTCCTTCACTCCAAGACAACCTCACAGAGAATGGAATTTCTTCTCAGTGAAGGTCTTGGTGAAAATGTCTATCGTCTTTTCTGTTGAAGGACATAACTGTAAGTCAATGATCCCCTCATGTACCAAGTCCCGGATGTAGTGCATGTGGATCTCGATGTGCTTCGTTTGCTGTCTCTGAACTGGATCTATGTAGAACTTCAGAGTGCTCTGGTTGTCACACCAGATCATGATCGACCGATGAAACTGAATGCCCAAATCAGTGAGAAAATGTTGTAGCCACATAGCCTGAATGGTTATGTTAACTACCCCTTTGTACTCTACCTCGGTTGAATATAGAGCAATGGAAACTTGCTTCTTGCTCAACCAACAGATAGGCCCGGAACCAAGATTGAGTGAGTATCCAGATGTGGACTTGCGATCAATGCTATCGCCAGCACAGTCGAAATCAGTAAACCCAATGAGATATAATGTAGAGTCTACTGCATAATGAATCCCAAAGGTGATGGTGCCCTATACGTATAGAAGGATACACTTTGCATCTTTCCAATGTAGCTCATGCAACTCCTGCATGAACCTGGAAACTACGCCAACTGCATATGAGAGGTCTGGTCTGGAGTGTGTGAGATACAACAAGATCCCCACTAGCTGTCTGTACAATGTGATGTCAACCAATGGAGTCTCCTCGCCATCCTCAAGTTTGACTCCTGATAGGAAAGGAGTCGGAGTAGACTTGCAGTCTGTCATGTGAAATATATCAAGGAGATCTCGTGCATACTTGGCTTGAGACAGTTTGATGCCTGATGCATCCTGATTGATCTCAAGTCCAAGGAAGAAGTGTAGTGGACCCATGTCCGTCATCAAAAACCTGTCATGAAGAATCCTCTTGACTACAACAATCACTGAAGTCGAGCAACCGATGATCAACAAATCATCGACATACAAAACTAAAAGTAGAAGTGAATCAATCGTCTTGAGCATGTATACATTAGGGTCTGATTTACATTGTACAAAGTTTTGTGACAACATGTAGGAGTCTATCTTAGCATACCATGCCCTCAGAGCCTGCTTGAGGCCATAAAGTGACTTCTTCAGTCGACAGACCAAAGATGAGTCCTGCATAAATCCCTAGGGCTGCTCCATGTAGATCTCCTCAGAGAGATCATTGTGAAGAAATGTATTCTTCACATCCATCTAATGGACTTCCCATCCTTAGATAACGCAATGGCAAGGGCCAAATGAATGGAATCCATCTTCGCTACTAGAGCGAAGGTCTCATCATAGTCAATACCATGAACCTGCTGAAAGCCTCTGGCGACAAGCCTAGCTTTGTATCTACTGATCTGTCCATCTATTGCGCTCTTGGTCCTATAGACCCATCTTCATCTGACAAGTTTCCTCCCAGAAGGAAGGGGAACCAGATCCCAAGTCTGGTTCTCGAGGAGGGAGTTGTACTCCTCCTGCATGGCAGATTCCTAAAAGGGATTTCCAATAGCCTCGCCATAAGACTGTGGATTTGAATACTGAACCAAGAAAAGATGCCTGGAAGGCAATGGTTCAGTGGCAGTGAGTGCAATAGGAGGCTTCTCAAAATCAGATCGAGTCCTCCTAGTATCGGTTGGATCACCAACGAGATCCCCTGCATCTTGAAGAGTAGTATGTGCCCACTTGGGCCTCTTCTCTACCTCTGCGAATACATCTAGATGCTCTGACTCTACATCTGATTGTACTGACTCTGAATCTGAATCATCTAAGTCCTTTGAATCAGAACTATCATCTGAAGAAGAGTCAACATGTGCATGATCATCATCTCAGACAGGTGGAAGAGTGAAGGTGTCTGCATGCGACTGCTGAGGTACATGCGAGACACTTTCCTCGAATTGGACACTACGCTCAATGATGAATCAGTTTGAGGAAAGATCAATTAGTTGATATCCCTTCACACCATCGGGGTATCCAACAAAAATTCACTCAGTGCTCTGTGGATCAAGTGACTTCCTCTTTTCAGAGGGAATCCGGGCCCATGCACGTGAACCAAAAATGCGAAAGTGGGCCACTTATGGTTTGAGGCCGCTGCAAGCCTCGTAGGGGGTCTTATCCTTGACAGATCTACGAGGAGATCTGTTTTGGATGTATGTTTCATAGTTAAGTGCTTCGGCCCATAGTCTCTGTGGTAGTGACTTTACATGCAACGTGCAAGATGCCATCTCCTTTAGAGATCTGTTTTTCTGCTCGGAAACTCCGTTTTGCTGCAGAGTGTAGGGAACTGTATGTTGCAACTGAATCCCTGCCTCATGGAAAAGATTATGAATCTCATGATTCACATACTCTCCCTTGTTATCAGTTCAGAGGAATTTGATCTTCTTTCTGGACCGTGTCTCAACTAAAGCTTTGAAATCTTTGAGGTGTTGAAAGACCTCAGATTTTTGCCTGAGAAAGTAGATCCAAGTAAAACATGAGAAATCATCAATAAAAATGAGAACAAACCTCACTTTTCTGATCGATGGATGCGAAAAAGGACCCATGAGGTCACTGTGGATCAGATCTAAAGGTGTGGAAGCTCGCTGAGACTTTCCTTTGACAAATTTCTCTTGAGGGTGTTTTCCGAGAACACATCCCTCACATACTCCCTTTGAGAAATGGATGTCTGGTAGACCATCAACTAATATGTGCTTGCTAAGTTGTTGCATGTATCTGAAATTCAAATGTCCAAACCTTTCATGCCATATCCTACTACTTTCATCAGCATGAGTAAGCAGTAAAGCAGAATCAGGTTCAATGAATTCAAAAAATGTATACAATCTAGACTGATGATTTACCTCACCGGTAGCAACCCTGGAGGTGGTTTGCATGTCGTATATGTCCACAAAATTTGGTGTGAATACGAATTTATTTTCGGTGTCGTAATTCGTCATCTGATACACAGAGAGAAGGTTGTGAGAAATCTTGGGAACATGCAACACATTCTCGAAGCTTTCATTGGTGAGTTCAATCCTTCCTTTGTCGGTGACTTCGACAAAAGAGTTGTTCCCCATTAGAATAGGAGGACCTTTGCATGCATCCAAAGAAGAATAGACTACTTCTGAGGCAACCATGTGATGTGATGCTCCTGAATCTATGATCCAAGCATCGGGAGAGGAGTTGATTGCAATCAAGGCATGGCTAGAATTGCCTTTCTTGGAATTCAGATCTTCTGGATTCTTCTTCTTTGCACCCTCGGGGATGCGATCTCCAAGGTTGTTTTTCTGAAGTATCCGAGACATCAGATCTATTTGTTTTTGCATGCATGCAGATTTTGAATGGAATCCTTTGTGACAGTATGTGCATTTCTCTCCTTTTCTTCCCTTTTCTCCTTTGCATCCGGAGGCATCGGTGAAGGGTTTTGTGTACCCTTCCTTCTTCGTATGTGCATGAGATTTCCACTTATCTTTATCTTTATATTTCTGATATTTGTGGCTGCCATCATGCACAATGAGTGCATGCACCCTTGGGACTTTGATTGTGCCCATGTTGATGAGCTTGGTTTGCTCTTGTGTCAGGGATTCGATAAATTCCTCAAGAGAAGGCATCTTCCAGGTGGCTCCAGAGGCGAATCTGAAAGTATGGAATGTGGATACGAATA
>ML778874.1:369324-381316 GCA_009831015.1 Picea engelmannii
TCATAAAAGTTTTTGGAATGATCCTTTTTGCATATCCTTTCTTTTTCTTATGTTTTGAAGGTTATGTTTCTTCCTCTAAGATAAATATGTTCTATTGTTGTATCTTCTACCTTTTATTCTTTTGTCAAAGCTGATTCTCTTGACTCATACTCTTATCTTTTACCCTTTGATGGTTTCATTTTTTTTTTTTGTTTGCTTGCCTCTTATTTTTGGTGAATATCTTCAATTGGCACTTCGAAGAACTTGGGCACCAACCAAAGATGTTTTCACATTTTTTTCTTTTTTCCTTTTCACTGTTATTTAATTTTTCATTTAACTTATTTAAAGGTTAAGAAAGCTTTCATATTTTTATCATTATTAATCTCTTCAAATTGATTCTATATGGTATAAGAATTGACCTTTGTATAATCTGATCTATAAACTATTGTGGATATTTTACTAGAATAGTTCGTCACAGCAAATTTTATAAGTTTATGCAAATTCTTCGTTATGGGGTATTTTACCTAAGTTTCAGATTTAATATTATTAACTTAGCACACAAAACACTGAAATAAGATGAGATTGCAGTAAAATAAAGCTAAAATAAATACCACACGATCCACACATTGAACAAAAGATGTACCCTAGGGAACCCAATATGGGAAAACCCAAGTGGAAAGTGAGGACTATGCCTTGCTCTTTTCTTCTTAGTTATGAAATGAAAATACAAATAAATGTGAACTCACTATGAAGTTGTCATGAACACCGTGGCCTATATGGTTGCTACAAGATCTTCTACTTCCTTTGTTTTACGCCAATATCTCACTCCCTTGTTTTTCTCAACTATGGAACAATAAATCAATATGACAAGAATGGAACCCCTTGCTTTCCTAGTGGCCCAATGTTTAACATGTCTGCATAGTTGTCTAGGGACAGGGTTAGGGCTTTTGCATGATTTAACTCACAATTAGAATTAGGGTTTTGGACCCTCTAGAATATTCTTGAAAGTCCGCCAATGACTAGCTACACATGTGTGAGTAATGGAAAGTGATGTGGCATCCACTCTGAACCATGGTGGTGAACAACATAAGTCAACTTGTGGGAGACATAACTTTTTGATACAAACTCCACTTGAGGTGATTTTTGCATCATTGGAAAGTCCTCGATGTGTAGAATAGCATCAAATGTAGGAAATTTTGTTCCCAAATTTTAACCCAACAAAATTTCATTTAATGCATCAAATGGACTTCAAGAGTTTTCGGACCCCAAATCACCAACACATGATCTGCCCCTAAATTGGGCCCTACAAGCCTTTAGCTCCATTTTTTCCACCCATAAAGTACCTTAATAGATGAAAAAATATATATTCATCCATTTTGGATCATGCCTATCTATTTCAGGGATCTTTGGGTCCCCAAAATCTTTTACTAAAGAGGTGAGGAAATTTTTCCTCTACCTTCTCCTTGGAGTGCCAGTTGCATTTGCTTGGAAGTTGTCCTTTAAATCCAATCTTCCAAATTTCATGTTTCCCTCATCTAGTTGTTCTGGACTTCTTCTACAAAATTTCATCATCTTCTAACTTTTCCTTATCTTTTGGTGCTAAGTCCTCTCTGGTAGGTAAGACTTTCCCATCAGTTTCCTTGTATAACATGGAAAATTCACAAAGTTTCAATTTTTTGACATTCACTACTGAGTAAATGCACATATATTGAGCTAGAATAAGTTTGTAGGCATTATCACCTACTTTTTCCAACACTTCAAAAAATCCATACCAAAGGGCCTTGATGACCAAGACCTTGTAGCCTTTCTTTGTTCGGATGCAAGAAGACTATGTTTCCTACCTTGAATGTCTTCTCAATCCTATGTGGTTCATGTTGAGCCTTGTAATTTTCTTGTGACTTATTCAATGTATCATGTACTTATAAATGGATTTACCGAATCTTATAAATGAAATTTTCAACCTTTAATGTTTATCTTATGGTTTCTTCCCTCACTCCTGCTTGTCATCCATCTATAACATCTAAGGGAGAAGTTGTCAATTATCCAAAGCAAGTTTGAAAATGGGACTTATTGGTGAAAGTGTGGACTACTTTGTTATAAGAGTGTTGAATATAAATAAGATTTTTATCTTAGGTCTCTGGGTTCTTTTGATTGTAACCCCTCAAAATTCGAACCAATGTCGAATTCACTACTTTTGTCTACCCATCTGCCTCTAGATGGAAATATGTAGATCTCTTCAACTTGGTTTCCATCTTCTTCCAAAGTGTAGCTGAAAAGGCATTGATAAACTTGGTATCTATATCTGAGTTGATGCTCCTTGGTATCTCAAAGTGCACCCAAACATTTTCAAAGAACATGATTGTTGCATCTCGTCCTTTAATGGTTTTTTTACAAGGCATGAGAATGTACATCATACTAAACCTGTCCACTACCACAAACGCATAGTCATGTCCTCTCTTGGTTCTTAGAAAATCACCCATGAAATCCATGGAGATGCTCTACCATGGTTTAATAGGTACATGTAAGAGATGGTATAAACCTTACTTCCTATTAATGGTATTTTTGGTACAATAAAGTATACATCCTCTAATAAATCCAACTACATATTATTGCATTTTGGGCCAATATACATACCTCTATAAGTTGGCAACTATCTTCCCAACACCAAAATTACCTACAACTTTGGAGTTGTGAGTCTCTTTCATAAGCCACAATATTTCACCTTTATGAACACTGAGATTGTCCAGCTTGTAGAGAAACCCATCTTAGAGATGATATCCAACCTTGCTATCACCTTATTCTACATGAACTTGGCCTTTTCACTGTTGAAATACCTCCAAGTCCTCATCTTTCATGTATTCCTCTTTGTATGCATCATGGGTGAAAGGATCCATGTACATCGAGTACCGAAAGTTGTGTTATCTGATAGGGGTGGCTTTGAAAGTATGTTTGTCAACTTATTAATATTTTCCTTGTTATATTTGATGATAAGATAAAATTGTTGTAAAAAACCCATCCACTTGCAGTGTCTTGTTTGCTGGAGTTTACTGCAGGCTTGGAAATATTGCAGTGTCTAGTGATCGATGTGTATGATCATTTCCTTTCCTATCAAATAATACTTCCATTTTCCCTTGAACTATAACATCGAGTTTCTTGTCATATTTAGGGTAGTTCAAGACTCTGCCATGGAACATTTGAGAAAGATAGCATATTGGCTTACCTTATTGCATCAAGATCACTCCCATAACATATCAACTTTCATCCATCTCCTCTTTGAAGGGATTTTGCAAGCTGGGAAATGCAAGCGCTAGTGCTTGACTAATCCTTTGTGTCATCTCTTCAAATACCTTATGTTTATTCTTTCCCCAACAAAAACTATTACCATTCACTGTTATGGCATGGAGTGGTGTAGCCACAATTGAAAATGATGATATAAAATACCAAAGCTAATACACTACTCCCAAAAAGATCCTAAATTCAGTGACATTAGTAGGAGTTGGCCACTTGATGATGGTTTCCATATTCATAAGATCAATCTTGAGTTCCTCTCCACCAATCACATACCCCAAATACACCAAGGACTATTGGGAAGATTCACATTTCTTAAGGTTTTAGAATAGTTGATACTTTTTCACGATCTCTAACACCTACATGATATGTGAGAGATTCCCTTCCCAGGTAGAGCTATAAATCAATATATCATATAAGTACACTTTTGCAAATGAATCTAGAAATGGACACAATACAACATTCATCAAACACATAAATGTAGTTAGTGCATTACATAAACTAGAAGACATTACCAACCATTTATATGGACCTTGCCTCATCTTGAATGCACTCTTTTAGGTGTTTATTATTTTACTCGTACCTAGCGATATCTCGATTTGAGATCCAACTTGGTGAAGTACTTTGCATGTTGCAGTTGATATAGCAAGTCATTGATTGATCCAGATTATTTTCGGCATGAAATGAGAGTGAAGATATAATAAAGCAATGTACAGAGATATCTCAGATATCCAGTAATATAACATAAATGTATCAGATATTCAACCATAAACACATAAGTTAAAAAACCTTCATTTAGGCCCTCAAAATGGCCCCATAAGTTAAAAACTGCTAAAAATAGTAAATTACCAAAATTTCCAGAAAATTGTTTTGAGCCAGTTGGAAAAGGTGGGTGGCCACTGATATCCACCTGGATCAATCCTTGCTCCTTAGGAATCAATTGTCTCCATTGTGTTGAGTGCCCGGGGGAGAGGGAAAAGCATTTGTTGAATCTGCATCTTGATGAGCTGCTTGCCTCGTTGGAGAAGTTGCGTTGATTAGCTTGTTGAAGGTTGTCACGAACATGTGGTTGGAAGGGTTGGACCTTTTAACCAGTCTGGCTACATGAGATGTCTGTGTGCAGAAGGAATATTTACACTTTGTTGCAATATTGTTGACCTGCTTATGTTGGATAGAAAGTTCTTAGGCCGAGGTTGTAGTGGTTGAAGTATCCTTTTGTTCACCTTTTGAACAGATTGTGAAGAAGATGAATTTTGTAGTATGAGATACTACCTTGCGACATTGTTTAGGTGGAACAGTAGTTGGAACTACCTCTGGTATTCTATAGAGATGAACCCCTAGAGAAACAATGGCACTGTGGGGTCGAGACTCGTAAACAACATGGCACTTCCACACATATGGTTGGCCCAAGAGAACATCACAGACATCCAGTGGGGAAACATCACATAATACCTCATCCTTGAAGGGCTAGATGCCGTATGAAAATCGACATTGTTGGCTGACACGGAGATATCGTCCTTGGCAAAGCTACCCGATGTTGTATGGATGCGGGTGTGGTGTTGTCGACAATCCCAACTGTTTGACAACCTCTGTTGAGATGAGGTTCTTCCGGCTTCCACTATCAACAATAACATGCAGCGGGGTCCCCTTCATCCACATTCGTGAATGAAAAAGGTGCTCCCCCTCTTCAGGATCTGTTGGTTCTTCTGGTTGAATTGTTGCGGTCACGACAATAGCAGTGGGGTCTGCATTGATAATCTATCTTTTACTAGTATTTTCAGAATCAGATTCGGAATCAAGGTTCGGCTCCTTGTCTTTGATCTTGGACACCAATGACTGTTTTGAGTGACATTCCTTGGTGTTGTGCCAAGGGATTTTGTGGAAATCACACCATTTTTCGGTGTCCTTCTTTGTCTTCCCATGACCCTTCTTTTCTGTGGCTTGGACTGGTTTTTGGGAGACTGTTTCCTAGGGTTGTCTTTATCATACTTTGGTTGTTGCAGATTTGCAGACCCAAACTCCCGTTTGTTCTGGTTCTTAAATTTCTTGTCGATTTTAATAGCATATCGATAAGCAACACCGAGTGATGAGATGTCCAAAAAATCCATTTCAGTTTGGATGTATATGTGTAGATCCCCACGGTATTTCAGAACCAAATGTCGTTAAGAGTCTTTGATACCCAGTTTGGTGCGCAAGGTATGGAAGGTATTGGTGAACTTTGGAACTGCTTGGCCCCTCTCTTGCCATAGTGTGGTCCATCTCATGTATTGGTCCTCATAGTTGCCAACATGGTAATATTATTCCTTTACCGCATCCACAAAAAAATCCCAAGTGGGCTCGGCCCCATATATTCCAGACTCCTCTATGGAACTTCGCTCCCAATAAGTTTCCCACCAATTTTTGACATGGGGGAGAGCTTAAGGAGTGTGAAAGTGATCTTTTCCTTGTCGAAAAAATTATGAACAGAGAAATAACCTTCTAACATATTTAACCATTTGTATAGGGCATCCACATCTATTTGAACTTCAAATACGAGAATATAAAAATTAACTTGTACCTTGAAAGGATAGGTGCTTCCAAAATGGTTGTTTGATGAAGATGTGCCTTCTGCTATCGACAGGCATTGAAGGATGTGGGAAAAATTCTCCATCATTTCATCCCTCTGTCGCGTGAGAGCTTGCTCAAGCAACAGATTGATAGAATCATATGCTCCGCCATTTTTCTTTTCTTCCACCATGGAGGGTTTCTTGGGTGTGCGAGAGCGATTGTCTTCAAGATATACAATCTCGAGACCCAACTTTCTATACTTGGACCTTGTCGGGGACATGCACTGAAAAAAATGATCAAGAGCAACCTGCTCTAATACCACTGATCCAAATTATTTTCGGCACAAAATGAAAGCGGAGATATAATAAAGCAGTGTACAGAGATATCTCAGATATCCAGTAATATAAAAAAAATGTATCAGAGATGCAACCATAAACACAGAGATACATTAATACACAATTTTCTATTAATGAGCGAAAATGTACAAAGACTGTAAAAATACAGAGTGAAAGACTCGCTAGAATGGTGACAGCTTATCTCTGAGAAAAGATGTGTACGCTACTCGCATTCGCAAGAAGATGATTTTACAATGAGGCTCTAAAGGCCTTTTTATCATAAATAAAATCCAAAACCCCAACCCTGGAAGAGGAAAAGCCAACAGTTTTGTGGACCCCGTTTTGGGTAGTTTGGTGTATCAACTTCTCGGGGGCGTAACTTTGGCATACGATCTTTGTTTGGGGCGCACGATAGCTTGTTGGAAAGGTATTGTCGAGGAGATTCATTTAGGGGGATCAATCAGAGCCTTTGACTATCATTGAGAATCTCTATCCCAAAAAACCTTCATTTAGGCCCTCAAAATGGCCCCGGAAGTTAAAAACTGCTAAAAATAGTAAATTACCAAAATTTCCAGAAAACTATTTTGAACTAGTTGGAAAAGGTGGGTGGCCACCAATATCCACCTAGAACAATCCTCCCTCCTTAGGAAGAAATGGTCTCCATTGTGTTGAGTGCATGGGGGAGAGGGAAAAGTGTTCGTTGAATATGCATCTTGATGAGTTTCTTGCCTCGTTGGAGAAGTTACGCTGCTTAGATTGTTGAAGGTTGTCACGAACATGTGGTTGGAAGGGTTGGACCTTTTTAAACAGTCTAGCTACATGAGATTCCTATGTGCATAAAGAATCTTTACACTTTTCTACAATCTTGTCGACCTGCTTTTGTTGGATAGAAGGTGCTTGGGCTAAGGTTGTAGTGGTTGCAGTATCCTTTTGTTCACCTTTTGAACAGATTGTGAAGAAGCTGAATTTTGTAGTATGAGATACTACCTTGCGACATTGTTTAGGTGGAATAGTAGTTAGAACTACTTTTGGTATTTTGTAGAGATGAACCCCTAGAGAAACAATGACACTGTGGGGTCGAGACTCGTAAACAACATGGCGCTTCCACATATATTGTTGGCCCAAGAGCACATCACAAAAATCCAGTGGGGAAAAATCACATAATACCTCATCCTTGAAGGGATGGATGCCGTATGACAATTGACATTGTTGGCTGACATGGAGATCTTGTCCCTGGCGAAGCCACCCAATGTTGTATGGTTGCGGGTGTGGTCTTGTGGACAATCCCAACTGTTTGACGACCTCTGTTGAGATGAGTTTCTTCTGGCTTCCGCTATCAACAATAAAATGCAGCGGGGTCCCCTTCACCCACATCTGTGAATGAAAAAGGCGCTCCCCCTCTTCATGATCTATTGGTTCTTTTGGTTGAATTGCTGCGATCGCGACAATAGTAGTGGGCTCTGCGTTGATGATCTATCTTTTACCAGTATTTTCATAATCAGATTATGAATCAAGGTTCGGCTCCTTGTCTTTGATCTCAGCCACCAATGACTATTTTGAGCGACATTCCTCAGTGTTGTGCCAGGGGATTTTGTGGAAATCACACCATTTTCCAGTGTCTTTCTTTGTCTTCCCGTGACCCTTCTTTTCATGTGGCTTGGATTGGTTTTCGGGAGACTGTTTGTTAGGTCCGTCTTTATCATACTTTGGTTGTTGTAGATTTGTAGACCCAAACTCCCGTTTGTATTGGTGCTTAAATTTCTGCTCGATTTTAACAACATATCGATAAGTAGCACCGAGTGATGAGATGTCTATAAAATCCATTTCAGTTTGGATGTCTCTGTGTAGATCCCCACAATATTTCAAAACCAAATGTCGTTCAAGTTCTTTGATACCCATCTTGGTGTGTAAGGTATGGAAGGTATTGGTGAACTCTGGAACTGCTTGGCCCCTCTCTTTCCGCATTGTGGTCCATCTCATGTATTGGTCCTCATAGTTGCCAACAGGGTAATACTGTCCCTTTACCGCATCCACAAAAAAATACCAAGTGGGCTTGACCCCATATATTCCAGACTCCTCTGTGGAAATTTTCTCCCAGTAAGTTTCCCACCAATGTTTGACATGGGGGATATATTTAAGGAGTGCGAAGCTGATCTTTTCCCCGTTAGAAAAATTATGAACAGAGAAATAACCTTCTAACAGATTTAACCATTTGTCTAGGGAATCCGCATCTATCTGACCTTCAAATATGTGAATATAAAAATTAACCTGTACCTTGAAAGGAGAGGTTCTTCCAAAGTGGTTGTTTGATGAATATTCACATGTTTCTATCACCGAGCGTTGAAGGATGTGGGAAAAATTCTCCATCATTTCGTCCCTCTATCGTGTGAGAGCTTGCTCAAGCAACATATTCATAGAATCATTTGCTCCGTCATTTTTCTTTTCTTCCACCATAGAGGGTTTCTTGGGCATGCGAGAGCAATTGTCTTCAAGAGAGACAATCTCGAGACCGAAATTTCTATACTCGGACCTTGTCGAGGACATGCACTGAAAAAAAATGATCAAGAGTAGCCTGCTTTGATACCACTGATCCAGATTATTTTCGACACGAAATGAGAGCAGAGATATAATAAAGCAGTGTACAGAGATATCTCGGATATCCAATAATATAACAGAAATGTATCAAATATGCAACCATAAACACATAGATACAGTAATACACAATTTTCTATTAATGAGGGAAAATGTACAAAGACTATAAAAATACAGAGTGAAAGACTCGCTAGAATGGTGGCAGCGTATCTCTAAGAAGAGATGTCCCCGCTACTCACATTTGAAAGAAGATGATTTTACAATGAGGCTCCAAAGTCCTTTTTATCATAAAGAAAACCCAAAACCCCAACCTTGTAAAATGAAAGGCCAACAATTTTGTGCACCCCGTTTTGGGTAGTTTGGTGTATCAACTTCCCGGGGGCGTAACTTTGGCATACCATCTCCGTTTGGGGTGCACGATAGCTCATTGGAAAGGTATCGCCGAGGAGATTCATTTAGGGGGGCTCAATCAGAGACTTCTACTATAATTGAGAATCTCAATCCCAAAAAACCTTTATTTAGGCCCTCAAAATGGCCTCGAAAGTTAAAAATTGCTAAAAATAGTAAATTACCAAAATTTCTGGAAAACTGTTTTGAGCCAGTTGGAAAAGGTGGGTGGCCACTGATATCCACCTGGATCAATCCTCCCTCATAAGGAAACAAAGGTATCCATTGTGTTGAGTGCCCGAGGGAGAGGGAAAAGTGTTTACTGAATCTACATCTTGATGAGTTGTTTGGCTCGTTGGAGAAGTTGCGTTTCTTAGCTTGTTGAAGGTTGTCACGAACATGTGGCTGGAAGGGTTGGACCTTTTTAACCAGTCTGGCTACATGAGATGCCTGTCTGCAGAAGGAATTATTACACTTTGTTGCAATCTTGTCGACCTTCTTCTTTTGTATAGAAGGTGCTTGGGTTGAGGTTGTAGTGGTTGCAGTATCCTTATGTTCACCTTTTGAACAGATTGTGAAGAAGATGAATTTTGTAGTATGATATACTACCTTGCGAAACTATTTAGGTGGAACATTAGTTGGAACTACCTCTGGTATTCTATAGAGATAACCCCCTAGAGAAACAATGACATTGCAGGGTCGAGAATCGTAAACAACATGGTGCTTCCACATATATGGTTGGCCCAAGAGAAAATCATAGACATCCAGTGGGGAAAAATCACATAATACCTCATCCTTGAAGGGTTGGATGTTGTATGACAATCGACATTGTTGGCTGACATGGAGATCTCGTCCTTGGCTAAGCCACTCGATGTTGTATGGTTGCGGGTGTGGTGTTGTCGACAATCCCAATTGTTTGATGACCTCTGTTGAGATGAGGTTCTTCTGGCTTCCACTATCAACAATAAAATGAAGCGGGGTCCCCTTCACCCACATTTGTGAATGAAAAAGGTGCCCCCCCTCTTCAAGATCTGTTGGTTCTTCTAGTTGAATTGTTGCGGTTGCGACAATAGCAGTGGGGTCTGCGTTGATGATCTGTCTTTTACCAGTATTTTCAAAATAAGATTCCGAATCAAGGTTCGGTTCCTTGTCTTTGATCTTGGCCACCAATTACTATTTTGAGCAACATTCCTCGGTGTTGTGTGAGAGGATTTTGTGGAAATCGTACCATTTTTCGATGTCCTTCTTTGTCTTCCTGTGACCCTTCTTTTCCTGTGGCTTGGACTGGTTTTCAGGAGACTGTTTGTTAGGGTCGTCTTTATCATACTTTGGTTGTTGCATATTTGCAAACCCAAACTCTCGTTTGTTCTGGTGCTTAAATTTCTACTCTATTTTAACAACATATCGATAAGCAGGACCGAGTGATGAGATGTCCATAAAATCCATTTCAGTGTGGATGTATCTGTGTAGAGCCCCACAGTATTTCAGAACCAAATGTCGTTCAGAGTCTTTGATACCCAACTTGGTGCGTAAGGTATGTTAGGTATTGGTGAACTCCGAAACTGCTTGGCCCCTCTCTTGCCACAGTGTGGTCCATCTCATGTACTGGTCCTCATAGCTTCCAACAAGGTAATATTGTTCCTTTACTGCATCCACAAAAAAATCCCAAGTGGGCTCGACCCCATATATTCTAAACTCTGTGGAACTTTGCTCTCAGTAAGTTTCCCACCAATGTTTGACATGGGGGAGAGATTTAAGGAATGTGAAGGTGATCTTTTCCCTATCGAAAAAATTATGAACAGAGAAATAACTTTCTAATAGATTTAACCATTTGTCTAGGGCATCCACATATATATGGCCTTCAAATACAGGAATATCAAAATTAACTTGTACCTTGAAAGGAGAGGTGCTTCCAAAGTGGTTGTTTGATGAAGATGTGCCTGTTGCTATCGACATGCATTGAAGGATGTGGGAAAAATTCTCCATCATTTCATCCCTCTGTCGTGTGAGAGATTTCTCAAGAAACAGATTGATATAATCATCTGCTATACTCGAGCCTCGTCAAGGACATGCACTGCAAAAAACGATCAAGAGCAGCCTGCTCTGATACCTCTGATCCAGATTATTTTCGCCACGAAATGAGAGAGGAGATATAATAAATCAGTGTACAAAGATATCTTGGATATCCAGTAATATAACATAAATGTATCAGAAATGCAACCATAAACACAAAGATACAGTAATACACAATTTTCTATTAATGAGCGAAAATGTACAAAGACTGTAAATATACAGAGTGAAAGACTCGCTAGAATGGTGGTAGCTTATCTCTAAGAAGAGATGTGTCCACTACTCGCATTCATAAGAAGATGATTTTACAATGAGGCTCCAAAGGCCTTTTTATCATAAAGAAAATCCAAAACCCCAACCCCAGAAGATGAAAAGCCAACAGTTTTGTGGACCCCGTTTTGGGCAGTTTGGTGTATCAACTTCCTGGGGGCGTAACTTTGGCATACGATCTTCGTTTGGGGTGCATGATAGCTCGTTGGGAAGGTTTCGTCGAGAAGATTCATTTAGGGGGGCTCAATCAAATCCTTTGGCTATCATTGAGAATTCGATAAAAAAATCCTTCATTTAGGCCCTCAAAATGGCCCCGTACGTTAAAAACTGCTAAAAATAGTAAATTACCAAAATTTCCAGAAAACTGTTTTGAGCCAGTTGGAAAAGGTGGGTGGCCACCGATATCCACCTGAATCATTGATGTTGGGTAGAGGGTATCAATTCTTAAGAGTGATCTTATTCAACACTCTGTAGTCAATACACATTCTCTATGTCCCATCCTTTTTCAAATCAATATATCATGT
>ML778874.1:394747-421666 GCA_009831015.1 Picea engelmannii
TCACCCTAAGTGTCGCAAGTGTCGCAAAGTGTCCCTTATGCTTTGCTAAGTGGTGTAAAATGTCCCATACACTTTGCTAAGTGTCACAACTCGATTGACACCATAAACAACAATTTATGTGACCCCTAAGTAATGTTGGAAGAAGAAACCATCATCTGACAGTCGGAACCACATCTTTTCACTTGGAAGTTTGACCATTTTTGGGGCATTTATGAAGGGTGGTGCTCCCCTGTCCAAGCTTAGGGGGTGCCAATCCTCCCTTGGCCTTGTTCAGGGGGCGCCACTAGTGCTCTGTATTTAACTCAAGGGGGCATCACTTTGGTTAGAGGAAAATATGGGAGATCCCACCTTTTTCTAAGGGCCATCTCCAAAGGGATGAGGTTGTTTTGGTTCGAATCCTATCCTATGGCTCTATCTTAGGATCAAATCCCAACGCATGGAGCCATATCCTCAACCAATTCCCTAATTAGCCCATGGTGGTTGAGCCTCCCAATCCTATAAATTGGAGGCATTTCCATGGTGAAGGGGAGAGGAAATTGTTGAAGTATCATCATTCTAGTTGTAAGAGATTCGTGCAAGGGGTTGGATAAGGAAAGCCTGGAGAAGTTACTGCATTGTCAAACATGATTTGTAAGTACTTTCCATTGGCTTTCTAATTAATATAAACTTGGCATATTCCCTTCAAGTTCATGTGTTCTACATTTTCTTGTCTATTGTTGTTTCATTATTTGTATATAGATCTACTTTATCTAATCATATAGAGTAGGAAGAATGGTTTCTTTGTTGGTCTTTGCAGGACTTTATTTGCGCTAAGGAGCTTGGAGATCAAGCCCAAGGATTGGAGCAATGAGGACGAACATTGAAATAAGGTACACCACATTATTCTTCTCTCTTGTTTTATTGGTTGAGTTAGATTTAAATGGAATGTAGTAACCATTTGTTTCATTCTGTCTTTGGACCAAAGAAGGGGACTTGGTCCAAAGGGGAGCTTAACCTCTTCGCAAGATAAACTTTCTCATAAAAATATAATATAGATCTATCTTCTTCTCCTTTTGTAATTTTATGCTAATTTGTATTTGTTGATATGGATATTACTTATGAAATAGAATTGGTGAATTTATATTCCTATTTATAATATATTGATGCAGTTTAAATCTAAATGTAGAATGAAAATTTTCCAAAAAAAAAGAGTATTGGTTATTGTTCTTTGAGTGTGTAGGTGTTTGAAGTATTTAGGCATTGAAGATTCATCCAGTTATAATAATAATAATAATAATCTATTTTTAAGGTCATGGCCAAGCCAGACACCAAATTGGTGTATGAGACCTCCTCCGCCCAACGATTTTACTGGTAAAGTCTACAGAGAAGAAGAAGAAAGAGAAAACAACCACAAGTGTTCTATTTCTCTTTCTTACTATTTCATCATTCCCATTAACAAAGAAATAATATTGTATTCTATCTCAATTTGTCAATAAGGAGTATCCCTGGTTGAGGAAATCTAATTTACCAAACCATTTTCCCTATAGCAAAAATAACTCAATCGGGAAAGAATTCTTAGGTTTTTTATTTTTATTTTTTTTAATCCAATTCTCTTTATTTAGGTATTTAATCTACCTATAAGAACCTACATAATTTCTTATTGAATTTCAAAAGGAGAAAAGTTTTTTTTGTGTTGTTTTTCCTTTTTCTGGCTTTCCCCTATTTTATGGCCATGAACTGGAAAAGTTATTGTAATACCCCAAGACCGAGCCCCTTCTAAATTGTAATTTTGCTTATAGGCTGGTGAGCCAAGTGGTTATAAGTTGAAAGAATTATATGTTTATTAGGCTGGTGAGCCAGATGCCAAGGCCAGGAGCCTGATCTTTTGTATATGTAATTATGCATAACATTATTAATAAAATATAAACATTGTTGCGTGTAGACCAACCACGAAGAAGAGTTATGGGGGACTAAGAACCACTAGGTAGGGTAAGGAAAGGGGGGCTAAGTATTTGGGTCTAGGGGCTAAGCTAGGGGGCTTACCTATAGAGGAATACTATTTTTATATTATTTCCTAAAGACTAAAGTGAACATTATAAGTTTTGTTATCCTAAGTTCCTGGAAAAGGGGACGTGTGCAAAAGGGAACGCATGCAGCTCTAGGAAGAAAAGTGTTGACTTGGGATCATGCAGTTAAAAGTTGAAGAATCAACTGTGTTGGGGGGTTCGCGAGTCATTTTCCTACCATTCTTCGTCTGAGTTCACTAGTGGTACTGTTTATGAAATGTCTTGCCTCTGCGTTGCATCTTCATACCCGCACACAATGAAGGAAACCCTCACAGGAAGGTTGGTCGTCCTACCATTCTCCCATGTTGTACATGAACCATTCTTGTCTCTGCATTGTCTGACCTCGACATACCTCTCGCACCTATGAAACCGAAAATGAGAAAGTCGCCCTGTGTTGTTTCCTGTGAAGCCTGACGCAATTGTAGTTGTTTGAGTTGTGTTATGACTTAGCGTTAGGTTGTTGCCTTTCTGGGTGTCCATACTCATTTTTCCCTATTGTTGTTGCTATTATTGTTGCTTTTGTTGTCAACTGTACTTGGTTTTAGCTGAGTCGAAGGATGGTTATCAGACCTGTGAGAAGCTCTCCTAGGTGAGAGAGTTTGTTGGGAAGTGAGTTCTCCTGGAAGGGAGAATCGTAGAAGCCACAATACTCTGAGACTTCTGGTCCAGCTTGTTGTTTAAGCCCAAGGTAAGGGAGGTGTACTGGTCGATGGACTTGTATTAGTGAAGGTGTATCCTCCTGGGGTGGAGCAGGTGTGTGGGAAATGAGGGTCTGTGTGTTGTGGGTGTAAGTGGCTCCTGAGATAAAAGATCCTTCCTGTTGCTTTGTGAAACTTCCTTGTTGTCCTTGCCAAGCCTAGAATTACCTTGCCCGGTGAAGTTTAGTCCTAGCTCGGGGGTGACCTACTACTAAGAATGATGAGCAGTGTGGCCTAATGCTGGGAGGTTCGTGGAAGGTCTGCACGCAGTTGGTGGATTTACTCCAGATAAAAGATAAGTATCATTATGTGTTTAATTATTTATTTTATGCATGTTGTTGTGATGCTGTATTTCTTCATGTATTCCATTGCTTGTATGAATTTCTCTTAATTCTATTTAATTCTATATGATAGCAGTAACTCTATGTTAGTTGTGTTAAGTTCATTAAAATGCATATATTTTATATAAGCTGTAAATTTCGCATGGTAGAATTACCTAGTCTTTGGATGGCCAGAGATGTTACAATATGGTATCAGAGCCCAAGGTTTCAACGTTGAACCTGGATGGGCCGGATAGGTGGTCTTTGGACCCAAGGTTTCGAGTGGAAATGGTGTTCATATGGAACCAATTTCGAACCTTAGAATATTTCTTAGTGCCAACGGGTTACTTGGCCGTGTTACGAAGCTCAGAGGAGTACGTAGAATAAAAATGCAGNCCGTCAAATCCTGAGAAGGCGCGGGAAGGTTATCCTGGAAGCCTTTCGGAGTTCGGCAATCGGGAGAAGCGGGGTGCGCTGCGACACAAACCTCTAAAGCCTGAAATTCTGAAATCTCGAGAAGATCTACACCGTAGATCTAGGAAAAAGAGCTTGACTGTTGGATCAAGCAGAAGAGGAGATTGTAATTTCGGGAGTTTGGTTGTCGGGAGAAGTGGGATGTACTAACGCACAAACTCCCGAAGCCCAAAATTACGAAGTCTCGAAGAGCCAAAGTAGTGGGTCATGTTGACACCACTTGGATGGATGTGGACACATGGGATGTGTGCCACATGTTAGTGGGTCCTAAAGGAAAAAGTAGACATAGTGGGGCCGAATGACATCACTTGGGGTAACGTGGACCTTCTTAAGTACACCAAGTGTCACCACCGTGGTTGGTGACAGCTGTGTTGTGGGCCCAGAGGCTAGAAAGGTCGGAAGTTCGGAAGTAAGTAGTTAGAGAGGGAAGTGAGTGTGGAAGCTTCTAGGACCGAAGTCTCGAACCTCCGAAACACGAAACTCCAAAGTTTCGAAGCTCCGAAGTCCCGGAGGCTTCGATGATAGGATTTTCCTTATGTATTTCCCCCATCAGATGTTAGGTATGGTGGATGGTTGATCCTCCTACCTCGCAAGTTCGGTAATTCGAAACACCGAATAACTTATGTGATATGATTGGAGTTTTCTGAAAGCTGAAGTCCCGATTGGAGAACCTTGAGATCTAGCGCTTGGTCACAAACCTTGGTCACGTGGGTTGGGGAACTGAGAGAAAAGGGCTATGGCCTGAGTTTACTACAGAGCCGAGCAGAGCTTGGAAAATTCATGAAAACTGAATGTTTTCTTGAATCAAATTTGTTTATGAATGTTGTGGGAATTGTTAAGGAATAATGGCCTAAAATATTCTGGTTTTCTGCACATTTTGATGCAGAAGTTCAACAAGTGCCTGAACTGAATAGAATTGCCACTGAGTGCAAAATAAATGGAAGAGGCATGGGTTGCTTCTAGTTCCGAGGATGAAGCAAAAGGAATGGATGTCCATTTGGGAGCTGAAGGATCGAACTTCAATGCACATGGAGAAGAGATAGATAAGGAAGATCATATGATGAAAATCATTGAATGATTGTAGAAAGACGCCCAGGCTCACCGAGATGATAACAAAAATCTCATGAAAGCCAAGGATCAACAAGGAAAATTAAACTTAAAGTTGATGCAGAGTCTAGAAAGAATCGAAAGGAAGTTGGATAAGGAGAGTGACTCAAGAAAAACAAGGAGTCACAAGAATCCTAAGAGGAAAATAAGATCAAGAAGCATTAGCAGGCATCATCATCACTCCCCGAAACATTCCAATAAGGAGGCACACAATAGTTCAAGCCCATCTCCTACCAGAAAACATAGGAGATCTGGAGTGGATGAACTGAAGGGTGAAATGAACAATATTAAACCTCGTACTTTTGACGGAGAACACCATAAAGATGAATATGTCGAGACTTGGTTGCTTGGCATGAGGAAATATTTCCAACTTCAGAACTATTCTTCTCATGCATAGGGAAGAATTTCCATTTACCAACTTAAAGGAAAGGCATCTGTATGGTGGGAGCAACTTGTGCAAGTACAACATGTCAGAGAGAAGAATGTTACTTGGAGAGAGTTCAAGAGACATTTTGAAAAGTAGTACTTAACTAAGAGATACTATGACAGGAAGATGAAAGAGTTCTTTGAACTCAAGCTGGGCAACATGACCATTGATGAATACGAACGAAGATTTTTGGAATTGTTGAAGTATGTTCCCTTCATCAGGGATGAGATTGTTAAAATTCAAAGGTATCTGAGTGGACTGCCATCTTCCATCAGTGACAAGATCCAGTATGATGACCCAAAGACTATGAAAGAAACCTTAAGGAGATAAAAATGCTTATATGATCAACAAAAAGAAAATCCTACTTTCCAAAAATCTTGGGAAGACAAAAAGAAGTTTAAAAGGGAGCAGAGGAAAAAGGGAAACAAACCACCATTTTTCAGGAACAATCCTCAAGGACAACCATCTTGTAGAGAGCCCAGGAAGGCTGAAGTGGGTGGACAAATGTCAAGACAACCACCTGTGGAGTGTTGGGGCTGTAAAGGAAATCATAGATACAAAGATTCCCCCCACAAAAATGACAAAGTGAGAGATTTCCACAATGTGCAACAGGCATAAACAGTGGAGGACATGGGCAATAGAGTACCAAGGATCTACCCAGCCCTAGACAACAAGCAAGCAGAATATCAGTTGCACATGATTGAAGTAGAAGGTATGATCAACAACCATGCCTTTACTATTTTAATTGATTTAGGGGCTAGCCATAGTTATATAGATCCTAGAGTGGTGGAAAGTTTGCAATTTTCGAGAAGCAAACATGGAAATTCTTGGTTAGTGCAGCTGGCTATAGGAACCAAGAGAAAAGTCATTGAGTTAGTTAAGTCTTGTCTAGTGGACATGAATGGATTGAGCACAAAGGCTGATTTGAACATTCTGCCTTTAGGTTCTTATGACTGTCTAATTGGGATGGACTGGTTGGACCAACACCATGCCATCTTGGATTGTCGTAACAAGGCATTCACTTCCCTAGATAAGGAAGGGAATCAGAGAACAGTCCAAGGAATTCCCAGAGCTGTTGCTATCAGAGAAATCTCAACAATGCAGCTGAAGAAGTGCTACAGGAAAGGTTGTCAATTATTTGCAACCCATGTGGAGGAAACACCTAAGGATAAGGTGTCGAATATTGAATATCATGCGATACTAAAAGAGTTTGAAGATGTATTCCAGGAGGTACTTAGACTACCTCTGAAAAGAGATATTGATTTCTCTGTAAACTTGATGCCTGAATCAACTCCAGTGTCGAAATCTCCTTACAGAATGAGTACACCAGAGCTGAAAGAACTACAATTGCAGCTTGAAGAGCTTCTAAAGAAGGGGTACATATGCCCAAGTGTGTCACCTTGGGGTGCTCCAGTCCTATTTTTGAAGAATAAGCACGTGACGTTGAGATTGTGTATCGATTTCAGACAATTTAACAAAGTAACTGTAAAGAACAAATATCCTCTATCGAGGATTGATGACCTCTTCGATTAGTTGAAGGATGCGAAGATATTTTTGAAGATAGATCTAAGATCGGGATATCACTAGGTAAGGATAAAGGATGAAGACATCAGCAAGACTACCTTTAGAAAAAGGTATGGTCATTACGAGTTCACAGTGGTGATGTTTGGGCTGTCGAACGCACCCGTTGTTTTTATGTGCCTGATGAATGGTGTATTCAAGGAATATCTAGACACGTTTGTCATAGTATTTTTAGATGGCATCCCAGTGTATTCCAAGTCAGAGGAAGAGCATGAACATCATCTGAGGATGGTGCTGCAAGTACTAAGAGAGCACCAGTTGTATGCCAAATTGAGCAAGTGCACGTTTTATCAGGAGCAAATCCATTACTTGGGGCATATTATTTCGAAGGATGGGATAGTTGTATATCCTAAGAAGATTAAGGCCATCAAAGAATGGTCAGCGCCAAAGAACGTGATGGAATTCAGATCCTTTATGGGTCTAGATGGTTACTACAGAAGGTTTATCGCAGGGTTCTCGAGGATAGCTCACCTTATCACTTCCTTGCAAAGGAAGGAGAAGAAGTTTCAGTGGACAAAAGATTGTGAGAGAAGCTTCCAGCAATTGAAGCAACTGTTAACCAGTGCTCCAATCCTAAGGATTGCATATCTGAATGAAGATTTCATGGTGTGCACTGATGCATGCAAAGAAGGACTCGGAGGAGTCCTCAGTCAAAATGGATTCGTAATTTGTTATGAATCCAGAAAGTTGAAAGAGCATGAAAGGAACTATGCAACTCATGACTTGGAGTTGGCATCCATAGTACACACTCTAAATAAATGGAGGCATTACCTCATGGGGAGGAGGTTCAAACTAAGAACAAACCATAACAGTCTAAAGTATTTGTTTGATCAACCAACCTTGAACGCTAGATAAAGTAGGTGGTTGGAGTTTCTCCGTGAATACGATTTTGATATCAAGCATATCAAAGGGAAGGTGAATAAAGTGGATGATGCACTCAGTAGGAGAGTACACGAATTACATGCTACAACCATTAGCATGTACCGAATTGATATAAAGGGAAGAATTTCAGAGACTGCAAATACAGATTTGTAGTACAGGGATTTGGTAGCAAAGCTACAACAAGGTGAGATGCCACAGAAAGTGGAAAATTATAAGCTGGCAATGGATGGAATACTTCTGTACAAGAACAAAATTTATGTACCTAATGTCCAGGACTTGAAAAGTATGATTTTGCATGAAATGAATAATGTGCCTTATGCAAAACACCCTGGATATCAGAAGACTGTGGCAGTAGTCAATAGCCATTACTTTTGGCCAGGTATGAAGAAAGAGATTGTAGAATACATTGTCAGATGTATGGAATGCCAAAAGGTTAAATCTTATCATAGGCACCCAGCAGGGTTGCTGCAACCTTTACCCTTCCCTGAGTGGAAGTGGGAAGTGGTGACAATGGACTTCATCATAAGATTTCCCAGAACATGCAAGCAACACGATTCAATCATGGTGGTGGTGGACAAGCTTACGAAAGCTGCCCATTTTATTCCATTGAAGACTACTCACAAGGCAGCTAATGTTGTTGATATTTTTATGAGGGAAATAACACGATTGCATGGAATTCCCAAGACAATTGTGTCTGACAGAGACTCGAAATTTACCTCCAATTTCTAGAAAGGGTTAGTCAAGGGGTTCAGAATGAATCCGAACTTCAATACAACCTATCATCCTGAGTTGGATGGGCAGACAGAGCGGGTGAATTGAGTAATAGAAGACATACTGAGGATGTATGTGATGGAAAAACCATCTAAATGGGAAGACTACCTACATTTGGTAGAATTCACCTACAACAATGGGTATCAAGCATCATTGAAAATGAGCCCATTTGAAGCACTTTATGGTAGAAAGTGCAATACTCTAGTAAGCTGGGATAATCCAGGTGATAGGGCAGTGGTTGGGTCAGAGTTGCTCAAGGAAATGGAAGAACAAATGCTGAAGATTAAGCAGAATTTGAAAGTTGCCCAAGAAAGGAAGAAGAGTTATGTTGATAAGAATAGAATCCACAGGGAGTTCAAAGTGGGTGATCATGTTTTTCTAAAAGCAAAAGCTAATAGAAGTTCCCTGAAGTTGGGAAACTGTTCCAAGTTGGCAGCCAGATTTTGTGGACCATTTGAAATCCTAGAAAGGATAGGACCAGTTGCATATATGCTTACATTACCTGCATCCATGACTATACATAATGTGTTTCATATTTCATTTCTTAAGAAATATATACCTGATGCTAATCATGTAATCAATTGGAATGCGATTCAAGTGGATAAAGAAGGCATCTTTCAAGTGCATCCGGTGTGCATACTGGACCGGAAAAGTAAGCAGCTCCGGAATTGAGCCATATGGCTTGTAAAAGTCTAGTGGACTTGGTACGGTCCTGAGGACGCAACATGGGAGCATGAACATGTTATGCAGGAAGAGTACCCCACATCTTTTTGAAGATTTTGGAAATCTTGTTGTTGTTTTGTAAATAAGTTGCACTGAGGACAGTGCAAAAATAAGGGGAGGGGATTGTAATACCCCAAGACCAAGCCGCTTCTGAATTGTAATTTCGCTTATAGCCTGGTGAGACAAGAGGTTATAAGATGAAAGACTTATGCATTTATTAGGTTGGTGAGCCAGATGCCAAGGCTAGGAGCCTGATATTTTGTATATGTAATTATGCAGATCATTATTAATAAAATATAAACAGTGTTGCGTGTAGACCGACTACGAAGAAGAGTTATGGGGGACTAAGCACCACTAGGTAGGGTAAGGAAAGGGGGGCTAAGTATTTGGGTCTAGGGGCTAAGCTAGGGGGCTTACCTCTAGAGGAATAATATTTTTATATTATTTCCTGAAGACTAAAGTGAACATTATAAGTTTTGTTATCCTAAGTTCCTGGAAAAGGGGACGTGTGCAAAAGGGAACACATGCAGCTTCAGGAAGACAAGTGTCGACATGGGCTCATGCAGTTAAAAGCTGAAGCATCAACTGTGTTGGGGGTTTTGCGAGTCATTTTCCTGCCATCCTCCATTTGAGTTCACTGGTGGTACTTTATCTAAACCGCCTTGCCTCTGTGTTGCATCTGCATACCCGCACACAATGAAGGAAACCCTCACGGGAAGGTTGGTCGTCCTGCCATTCTCACATCCTGTATGTGAACCATTCTTGCCTCTGCATTGTTTGACCTCAACATAGCTCTTGCACCTCTGAAACCAGAAACGGGAAAGTCGTCCTGTGTTGTTTCCTGTGAAGCCTGACACAATTCTAGTTGCCTGAGCCGTTTTATGACTTAGCGTTAGGCTGTTTCCTTTTCGGGTGTCCATACCCATTTTTCCCTATTATTGTTGCTATAACTGTTGTTGTTGTTGTCAACCGTACTAAGCTGTAGCTGAGTCGAAGGCTGGTTATCAGACCGCTCTCCCAGGTGAGAGAGCATGTTGGGAAGTGAGTTCTCCTGGAAGGGAGTCTTGTAGCAGCCACAATAATCTGAGACTTCTTGTCCAGCTTGTTGCTGAAGCCTAAGGTAAGGGAGGTGTACTGGCCGATGGACTTGTATTAGTGAAGGTGTATCCTCCTGGGGTGGAGTAGGCGTGTGGGGAATGAGGGTCTGTGTGTTGTGGGCATAAGTGGCTCCTAGGATAAAAGTTCCTTCCTGTTTCTTTGTGCAACTTCCTTGTTGTCCTTGCCAAGCCTAGAATTACCTTTCCCGGTGGAGTTTAGTCCCAGCTCAGGGGTGACCTACTATTGAGAATGATGAGCAGTGCGGTCTAAGGCTGGGAGGTTCGTGGAAGGTCTGCACGTAGTTGGTGGATTTACTCCAGATAAAAGATAAGTATCATTATGTGTTTACTTATGTATTTTATGCATGTTGTTGTGATGTTGTATTTCTTAATGTATTCCGTTGCTTGTATGAATTTATCTTAATTATATTTAATTCTGTATGATAGAAGTAAATCTATGTTAGCTATGTTAAGTTCATTAAAATGCATATATTTTATATAAGTTGTAAATTCCGCATGGTAGCATTACCCGATCTTTGGATGGTCGGGGATGTTACAGTTATAGTAGCGGCGTGGGCACATTGCTATGGATGCATGTTGTTTTGATGTAAGGTACAAGCAATTAATGTTCTATGAGTATATGCCCCRTGAGCATACCTCTAGGGTGATAAAAACTCAAACGTGTTAAAACCCAAAATTGAACATCTAAAWTTTTTTCCATTGGTTTYAGACCTACTCTTTCTGTTTKTGTTGTTTCTCATTATTCACTCTTTTACAAAAGAAAAAATAAATACAAATTCCTTTTGTAGTGAATTTAGAAGGAGGTTGAAGTAGTTTATAGTTACACTTCTATTGCCTTCATTTAAGTAGATTACATTTCGTTAATTTATTGATGAAGTAGATTACATTTGGTTAATTTATTGATGGTTGTAAAGAAAAAGAAAAAGATTGACCTTGCATTAGGATGTTCATGTGGTTGGGAAATTTGAGGTGAATTTTAAGAAAGAATGTTATTTGAAAGTTGTAGTAGTGGTTATTTGAAAATTGTAGTAGTGGTTGTATATTTTTTTGGAAAATAAAAAACTTTAATTGCAAATTAAAGTTAGAAAAATATTTTTATTCCGAGTTCAATTCTAAGAAAGAAAAAACTTGTCTTTATACTCGATATAATTTCAAGTTTCAATTCTAGAAGTAATTGCTTTCAAATATCTATTTTTCTATTTCAACTTGTTTCCTTGATAAACATCACATTCCCATCTCTTAGTTCTTTTTGAGAAAATAAAAAACTCTGAAGGTAACACTTAACACTTAATTAATAGAAACTAAACTCCTTGTTTTTAAGAAAACTCATCAATAATCTAGGGTGTAAGACCTTGGTTGTAGGTTTGGAGAGTAAGTTATCCAAGGCCACTTACATTAGAAATCAAAGTTGATTAATTGAGAGAAAATCCCCATAGTAGTGAGAAATACTTGCTAGGAAAGCACTTATAACACACACATCAAGCATGAGGATGAAGCTAGTTACGTGTTGAGATCTCCCCTCATAGTTAAGTAGTGGGTGAATGCATAATAGGGGAATTTGTAATAGTTGTAAAGTAAGTTAGAGTGACACCTTCTTTCTAAATTTTTGGTCATGAGATGGAGTCTCATATGTCCTTGACCAACATGAGCATTTGACCCTTCACTCTTTCATTCAATTATCTATTGTGAAAATGAAGCTATAAAAGTTTTTCCTAGGTTTCATAAAGGATAATTATTATTAGTAGCTTATTCTAACACTAATTTTCAAAACATTTATAAGAACAAGCTTTACATGAAATCATACCTATTGAGAGCTTCCTGTTTGACACCAACATGGAGGTTGGTTTTTTTATCCACTGGCTCCATCTACCCATTGTCATTCAATATTTGTCCTTGCTACAATGTTTCTTCCTCTTTCACCTTAGAGACAACATTTTGAAAGAAACCAACAGACTGATTGGGAAGAGGAGTTGAGGACTGGAAGGTTCTCTCATGCAAGTGAGACCCACTGGCTAATTTTGGTACTATGTCCAACAAAGAATCATATTTTTCTTCCAAGGTTGTATACCTTTTGTTGGAGTTTACCATGAACTCTGAAAATTCTTTTTCTTTACCCTTGCTAGCTTTCCCCTAACTTGATGTGTTGAGCATGGATCTAACCTAGAATTATGATTCAACTTCCACTTCGACTTCCTCCTTCCATCTTTCCCATTTTTTTTATTAGAGATGATAAATGCATTCTACACTTCAGATATGTGACATTCACTATGCCTCACACCCCTTTTGAGGTTTGTAGTTTTACATAACACACATTAATCATTGTGACAATGGCAACTAGCCATGACTATGTTGCATTAAGTCCAGTGATTGGCTTAATTTCCCAACTACCACTATCCTTCTAGACCCAATTCAAGTCACCCAACCCTCCTATGCTAGGCTCCACCAAATTCCATGGATTCATAGGAGAAGATAAGCCTAGAGAAGAAACCTCAACAAAGAGGAATACTTCCTAGATTACTACCCTTGTCTTGCGAAGACCTAGCAAACTATGAGAAAGAGCTAAGAAAGGGGCGAAATAAAACCACATTCAAGCACTCATCCCATATTTGTAGACTTTACATATCTCGACAAAAGTGAGGGTAAATAAGGATGTGCGCTTGCCCATGGGTTCCTTAATTCCCTTCACTTCTCCATCTCATTGCTACACAACTTATAAATCCATCTTGAATGAATGAAAAACCTAGGAAGAGATTATTAATCAAGGGAGGGGGGACAACACCAATCTCCCCCCCATTTATCCTAATCTTTTTGGGCTCTAATTCAATTGCTTCATTTTCTTTTTGGTCTGCTAATGTGTTATGAGTCCTCAAACCTTGATGAAATCTATACTTTCATAACTATTTGTGAGAGTTTGAATTTTAAGAACGAGTTGACCGAAATGAGTGGCTTGCGAAGTCATGTGATAATGCATATATCTCACTATAATTGAGGAATCACCCACCACAATGTCATTCTCAATCCCTTTGTTCTTAAGAAAACACAATCCTTGATATAAAACCAATACCTCTATTCATTGTTTGTTGCAACCCCAATCCTCTAAACAAAAATTCACTCATGTTTTCCTCCAATATCTAATGCTATCCCCTTGCACTTGCTTCCCCTTTGTTTGCAAGATTATTAACCTACAAAGGCAACTTACATTTTATATTTAAAACAAACTTAATTTTATTTTTATTTTTACACGTGGTTCATGGCACCGGATATCGATGCTTGCTACGTCCATGGAGAACCTCCCTAAAATCCGCAAGAGAGCATGGGGTAGCCGAGCATTTTTAGAGTATTGGGGCTCAACAACAAGAGCATCGTATAGACCCATTAGAGGGAACACCATGTCACTCCAAGGATTTGAACCTAGGTGGGGAGGGTAACAATCATTCCTCCCAACCACCAAAGCTACATCCAATAGAAAACACAAATTAAAAAGAATACATATTCAATTAAAAAATAATAATTAAATTTTTTATTAATTTCTTTTAATTTAAAAATTAGTTTTTAGAAAAGAATTAGAAAAAACAACAAAATACTCATTAACTCCTTGTGAACTTGTTGTACATTTTATATTTAAAATAAATATTTAAAAAATTACCTATTCAAATTTAGAAGGAAAAACTAATGATTATAAAATTCATTAATTTACATATTATGATAATTATAAAAAATAATAATTATGCTCCTCGAAATCTTGTCGTGTAATTCACAAGGGTGTTAGTTCCACATAAAGATCAAGAAAAAATTAATGAAGTTGATTAGCTATGGGAAGGGAGTGTTAATATTTGGTGTTGTCTAACTGTTCTACAAAATGGTTTTTTTCGCTGGAATCCAGTGACATAAATCTGCACGAAATCATTATTTTTTGTTGTTTAAAATTCATTTATGAATACATAAATGGATCTAGCTTGCTGAAAAATCACTGAGGCACTCGGATTTTACAGAAATAATCACTCAAATCTACGGATCTAACAAATTTTCACCAAATTTCAAATAAAACTCAAAAAATATCGCCAAAAAAATTTATTTCATAAAACATTTAAACTACACCTTAATATTTTAACCTTTTAACTTTTAAACTTTGTTGTAAAATATATTAATTCCATATAAAGACTATATATATATATATATATATATATAGATTCCTCTTACAAGGGAGTCTTAATATTTTAGCCATTTCAAGGGAAATTTTATATCTTTAGGGAAGGGAGAGAAGTGATTTTAGCATTATCCATTTTCCACTATAATATACATAATCTCTATCAATTATTAATTCTCTTTAAAAATAAACAAAAATTACTTTAGCCACCATAATATGTTCTTTATATTAATACATATAAATATTTTTAATTGGAAAAATACCTTACCCCATATATAATCTTCTTCTTAATAACATGATTAACCTTTCACTATCACAATTCTTCACCAAGGTAAAAGTGGAATACATGTCATTCACTAACCATGTTTTTAGTTAGTGGCACGTCACTATTAACACGTTTGTCCACATATGGTGGTCTTAGTTTAGAATATCACAATTCTTCACCAAGGTAAAAGTGGAATACATGTCATTCACTAACCATGTTTTTAGTTGGTGGCACGTCACTATTAACATGTTTGTCCACATATGGTGGTCTTAGTCTATAATATTCTAGATAACAATAATAAGGATTCAACATCTTCTTTTTCCTCATAAAACGTGCCGATACATATATTAATTATATTAAACATGTCAATATCACTCATTAAACATAACATATCAATATCACTTTAAGCGGTGATAATAGGGTTCCCTAAAATGTGGATTACTTTGTGGAGATGAGAGTAGGGTTTCCGCAGTTAGGTTGGGGTTTCCGTAGTTAGGTTAGGGCTTCCTCAGTATGACTAGGAATTAGGGTTTCCACATGACTATCATCGTGGATGAGACGGTGTTGCGGTCGGGTGCATGGGACTAGACATCTCCTATTTGGAGTTCTCGTGGCGAGTGTGGTGTTCATGTCAGATCCTGTGGACTTATCATGGGCTGATGAGGACGAATTATGGGCCAATGAAGGGCTCTTTCTGGATGACAAAACTTATAGATTGATGTATGATTGCATGAGCCATGTGGCAGGAGGGTTGTCACCAGCTGTAAAGAATCTAGCTCAGAATGAAGCGGCTCATCGAAAGATGTCTCCCGTCCCTAGTAGTGGAGGTGTGGGGCAGCACATGGGAGGCCTTCCTCGGGAAGACTACTCTCACACATCACTCAAAACCTCAACAAAACCTCAGCCTAGAGACTTTTCGACGGTTTCACCTGTTAGGAATCCTCCACTGTGTGTGGGAGGTGTTGGTCGCAACCGAACTTCTGGTAACTATGCTCGTACACACCGTAAGCTTAAGAGTTGGAGATTTAGGGTAGAAAAATCCAATTGTGTTCTTGGCAGAGATGTTGCTCTGGATCGGGTTTCAAGTTTAGCTGAGAAAGCCTTAGTTGGAAAATTCTACTATTCCAGAATGAGTAAACAACAACTATCGAACTGGATTTTACGACATTGGAAGCCTATCATAGGCTATTTCCCTCGATTTAGCTTTCTGTGTAACCAGTGGATGGTATTTCATTTTCTGTCTGATGGTGACTTGTTAAGGGTTCTAGGCTCTCCATGGATTTTTTGTCAAGGCATATTAATGTTGAAAAGGTGGTGTCCGAGTTTTAACACTCTTTCTGAGAGCTTCACGAAAAGGTACTTGTGGATGTTGCTGCATGAGTTTCCTATTGAGTTCTGGTTGGAAAAAATCTTCGAAGCCATTCCTCAGTCTGTAGGGAAGTTTATCTTCTTCGATGAGAAATCGCTCCACTGGGGTAATAAACAATTAGCCTGGGTTCTAGTGGAATTTGAGCTTGATAGAGGGTTGCCAGATGTTATAGATCTCCATATCGAGGATACCCACCTCAGGCAACCTGTTGACTTCTGGAAGGAACCTTTTCGTTGTCATTCATGTTGGCAACCTGGACACCTTAAAACAAATTTCCCAGATTTAATGGAGCACAATATATATCCAACGCAGTTCGAGGTGACAGAAGACCAAGCGGGAACTTTCAGTTCAAAGGTTTTTGATAAAATCTCCTTCCTTGGTAAGATGCAACTCTTCTTTCCATCTTTCTTCAACAAACGCTCATCTGATGAGATTGATTATTTAAAAATTAATGAAAGTTGGGTACTTGAGATCTTCGGTGACTTTTGGGATCTTCTTATGAAGAAATTTGAAGAGCCTGGTGTGCGGTTTGGTTTAGGTACAAAAGGTGTGGGTCCTGTAAATAGTTCAGGATTCTCCCCTAGAGATACATAGACTATCCCTTCCTTAGGTGGTAATTCGGTTGATGATTTCCCGACTAAGTTGGAGGGATTGTGTAATCCTTTTTCTAATGATATTGTCCAGCCCTGTTTTGAAGATGTAGTCCTTCACTCCCCTTCTGTGGATTCGGTAGTCCCTTCAGAGCCCATAGGTGTTGGATGTGCGATCTCAGAATGTCTTGTTTATCCCACGGGAGGTGAAAGTTGCACTAACGATTCCATTTTTCACAGTCCTTTGAATCTACAGACAAATACCATTAAGACCTTATCGCCTACACTCCTTTCTATTTCCAACAACTCTCATAAGGTCTTAACATCTCCAGACCATTCAAATGTGACCATAAAAAAAACATCTCTCCCTCGTATTCCTAAAATACCCCCCGGGGAAACTGCAGGTGGTCTAGCACATTTTGGAGAGTTTCCCTTTGGTAATTGTGAACCTGACAATTCTTTTCAAACTATTCGCCCTGCTTCCTTGAACCCTTTGTCGAATAAAATTTCCCGACAGGCCCTTAGAGCAAGCCAACTATCCTTTTTTGTTTCCTTATGATTATTTTCTCCCTCAATCTTCGTGAGTTTGGGGGACCCACCAAAATTGCTTCCCTCAAACTTCTCTTGAAACAGGTTAACCCAGATGTTGTCTTCTTACAAGAAACCTTGGTGGATGGTGAGAAAGAAAAAATCTTTTTTCTCCAATGTCTTTTGTTGTGGAACTGTGTCGCAACAAACCCAAATGGTCGTTCAGGTGGTTTATTGACTGGGTGGAACCCAACTTATGTTGAGTTTTGTGCACTTGGCACCAATGCAGGTATATTTCTAGAGGGGATAATTAGAGACTCAATTGAAAAGATGAAACTGATCAATTGCTATGCTCCTTATAAAGACAGAGAAAGTTTTTGGCAACCCCTTGTGGATTTTGGTTTATTGAGTGAAGAGAGCCTTATAATTGGAGGTGATTTGAATTTTACCATTTTTTCCTGGGAGGTGTGGGGAAATTCAGCTAAGAGTGATCTTGTCGCAGATTACTTCTTTAATATTATCCAAGATATTGGGTTAGTGGATATACAACCTAACCAAATGACACCTTCATGGAGAAATGGAAGAGTTGGTGCCACTGGAGTTGCGAAAAGATTGGATCGTTTTCTTATTGATGAAACCTATCTTGGCAGCCATTGTAAAATGAGATCATGGACCATTAACTCCACTATCTCGGATGATAACCTGATATGTTTACAATATGAGAAGGATGTTCATAAAGCCTCTCCTCCCTTCAAATTTAATAGGACTTGGATTATTGATACATGTTTTTCTTCCCTAATTAGAACCACATAGAAATCTATGGAGTATTGGTATGACGATTCTTCGATCCACCTAATGTGTGCAAAATTGAAGAAGTTAAAGAACGTTGTCGTCCTTTGGCAACTTAACAAAAATATGCAAAATCATTTTGAGCGATTATGTATTGAAAAAAAAATGGCAGAGATTTTTGAGAAATGTCCTTCATAGGTGTTTGCATTAGAAGAATTGAATCTTCTTAGATCCCTTAAAAAAAAAAGGATAAGTTACTCGAAGCGGAAGAGTCTACTTGGAGACTTAGAAGTCGGGCTATTTGGATTGAGAAGGGTGACAAAAATACAAAAAAAATTCATAAATACACTACACAAAGGAGATGTAAAAACACTATATGGGATATTGCAGATGATGATGGATGCATCAAGTTTTCTGAAAAATATATAAAAGAGGTTGCTTTTAAACATTTCCAATCACAATACAGTGCAATAGTGGCATAGGATACTTGTAATTAGATTAGTGTCCTTAAGGATGTGCCCAAGTCTTTCAATGATGATGAAAGTGATGAGATAGGCAAGCCTGTCACTTTGGAGGAAGTTAAGGAAACAATTAATAAAATGCCAAAGGAAAAAAGCCTTGGTCCAGATGGGTGGACACATGAACTCTTCCAGGCTTTCTTTGACATTATGGGGGAGGATATTCATAGGGTGTTTGAGGAATCCATATATTCAGGTCATATTCCAGGAGCTCTCAATGCTACCTTCTTTTCCCTAATCCCTAAGGTGAGCAAGCCAAAAACTTTTAATGATTTTAGGCCCATTGCCCTATGTAATTTTGTGTATAAAGTAATCTCTAAAATCATTGCAAACCGGATGAAGGACACGTTGGCTACAAGTATCTCATCTGACCAGTTTGGTTTCCTCAAATATAGATTGATCTTTGATGCAGTAGGGATTGCCCAAGAGTGTTTACACACTGCAAAGACTAAGAAGGTAAACTCTATTATTCTCAAGTTGGACTTAAAGAAGGCACATTACAAAGTAAGTTGGCAATTTCTTCAGATGATGTTAATTCAAATTGGATTAAAATGGGAAGTTACCTAGTGGATCATGGCATGTGTCTCTTCAGTCAATATGTCTATCTTGATCAATGGCACACCCACTAATTTTTTTAAGAGCTCTCGAGGTTTGCGACAGGGTTGTCCTCTTTCCCCCTTATTATTCATCTTGATTGTCGAGTGTGTTAGCAGACTAATGCAAAAGTCAGTGGAGGTAAGGAAGTTTCATGGTATCAAAGTGGCTACTGAGACTTTTATTTCCCACCTTTTCTTTCTTGATGACGTTCTTATTTTAGTCAATGACAGTTTCGAGGACTGGATGGAGTTTCAAACAATTTTAAAAAAATTATGTCTTTCCTCTGGTATGGAAGTTAATTGTCAAAAGTTGTGCTTCCTTGCACAAAATATTGACCCAAGGTTATTACATAGAATCCAAGAAACATTCAATATACATTTTTCTAGTATTGATGATGGAATGAAATATCTGGGTTTTTATTTAAAGCCTAACTACTACAGGGTGTCAGATTGGAAATGGATGATCCAAAAAGTTGAGAAAAGGATTGGGAACTGGTCCTTTTGATGGATCTCTATGGGAGGTAGACTTATATTAGCTAAATCTGTGTTACAAATCCTCCCTGTGTATTGGCTTAGTCTCGTCAAGGTTCCTTCTTCCATACTTCACAGGATTCAACAACTCATTGCAAATTTTATTTGGAGAGGAGCTAGGAAAGATACATGCTATCACTTAACAAAATGGAAAAACATTTCCAAGCCAAAAGATAATGGTGGATGGGGTATTCGAAATATATTTTGGTTCGCCTAGTCTTTGGCTGCCAAATCATGGTGGAGAGGCCTTTTTGGTAAAGGTTTGTGGAACAAGGTTCTAAAAAAGAAGTATTTGAAAGGTATCGACTTGACATCATGACTACATATTGAAGAATATAAGTTTCATGTAGCTTCTATCATCTGGAAACACTTTATGAACTCACTGCATGTTATTAAACGGTGGTTGGCTTGGTCAATTGGCAGTGGAAAGAAAGTATTTATTGGGTTAGATTCGTTCATCTGTAGTAATGATTCTTATAGACTCATGGGTCCTCTTATTAAAAACCTCAATAAATTGCATATCTTCTCTCTAGCTTAGGCGACATTTCCGTTTGAAGTTGGTCATAAGAAAGAGTGGATTAAGGTTAATCATCTTGGACTGACAGGTGAGTTGGCCACATAATGGAACAATTTCCTCTTAATGCTGAGGAGTAGTATCTTTCCTCTTATGGAAGTCGCACCACTTCCCAGTATCTTTCTTTGTCTTTCCAGTGTCCTTCTTTGCTTGCGGCTTGGAATGGTTGTTCTGATACTATCCATATTTTCTCTTTCCTTTGTTTTGTGGGTTGGGGCTGCCCTTTCCTGGATTTTTTTGTGAGGGGTTCCTCGGCCCAAATTGTCGTGTCTTTTGTTTGAGATTCTGCTCGATTTTGACGACATATCGGTAGGTCGTGCCCAAGGATGAGATGTCCATAAATTCCATTTCGGTATGGATGTATCTATGTAGAGCACCACAATACTTGAGCACCATATGTCTCTCTGAATATTTGATACCTGGCTTGGTGCGCAAGGTATGGAAGATATTTGTGAAATCTGGCACTACTTGGTCTCTTTCTTGCCGCAATGTGGTCCATTTGGTATACAAGTCGTCATAACTTCCGACAGGTTAGTATTGTTCCTTAATAGCATCCTTGAAGGATTCCTAGGTGGTCGTGACTATAAATAATGAGGGTTCCTCTGTTTCCTTTTGCTCACATAAATTTTCCCACCAATCTTTGACATGGGGAACGACTTTGAGGAGCGCAAAAGTAATCTTTTCTCTATTCGAAAAGTTATGGATAGATAAATACCCTTCTAGTATATTCAACCACTTGTCTACAACATCTGCGTCTATATGACCTTCAAATATAGGAATATCGAAGTTTATTTGTACCTTGAAGGGGGTGGTGCCTCCGCTCGAAGAAGATGTGTCGCCTGTTGGTAGTCGCCGAAGGATTTGCACGAAATTATCCATCATCTCGTTCCTCTGTTATGTGAGGGCTTCCTCAATCAAAAGTTTGAAAGGATCTCCTGTACCGTCATCTTTCTTTTCCCCTTCCATGAGAGGTCGATTGGGTGTGCGAGAGCTTTTGTCCTTAAGAGAAACAAGCTCGAGACCCAAATCTTTGTACTCCGACCTCGTTGGGGACATGCATTAAGACGACAAGGAGCAGATCGCTTTGATACCACTGATCCAGATTTTATGAGCAGAATGAAATGACTAAATATTATTACCATATGCTTAACACATAATAACAGAGATACAGTAAAACTGGTTTTCTATTCAATAAGGAAATAAGCTGAAACTATAAAATGCAGCGGAAAACAAGCTTGTTGGAATGGTGGCGGCTTATCTCTGAGAAGAGATGTGACAACTGCGCTCATTCGCAAGAAGATTATTACAATGAGGCTCTCAAGGCCTTTTTACAATAAACATGAGTTTCAAAAACCCTAAACATCCAAAAACCTAACCCTAGGAGATGAAGCACCAAAAGTCATGTGGGCCCCATTTGGGTAAGTCAGTACATCAACTTCTCGGGGTCATAAATTTTGCATACGATCTTCGTTTTAGGTGTATGATAGCCCAGTGGAAATATCTATTCGAGTACTACAACAGTTACACAAAATTTCATGGCAAAATTTTGCGACTGCAGCATACCCCAAAAAACATCGTTTAGGGCTTCAAAATGGCTCCGGAAGTTCAGGACCCGAAAAACTGCTAAAAATAGTAAATTATCAAAATTGTTAGAAATTTGTTTTAAGCCAGCTGGAAAAGGTGGGTGGCCATTGATATCCACCTGGATCAGGGGGTAAGGAAAATTTTGTGTGGGGCCTGTTCCAACAACAAGTGTTCGATGATTTGAAGCAACGCTTGTGTTCATCCCCAGTTATTTCATTACCCGACCTGCAACATCCATTTGATATCGAGACAGATGTTTCAAAATATGATTTAGATGCATTTCTCACTTAGCATGGCCACCCTGTGGTCTATCATAGTGAGACACTATAAATTTTTATTCTCAAGTACCCTACTTACAAAAACTAAATGTACTCCATTGTACAAGCCTGATGCCAGTGGAGGAATTACATTATCGGGAAGGAGACATTCATCCATATTGATCATAAGTCATTTTATTTCATGAAAACACAAAGAAAATTGCAGAATAACTGCCATCAGAAGTGGTCCACATACTTGCAACAGGTCCACCTCAACATCAAGTATAAGATAAAAAGTACCAACCGCATCACTAACTGCCTCAACCAACCTCTAGCGACGACACTCACAACGATGTTACCTTTGGATGGCCCCAACTCTATGAGAAATATCTTGACTTCACCACCACCTACTAGATACAGTTGGGCTCAAACAAATATGTCACTAATTTCCATCTTCAAGACGAGATGTTATTCCATATGGGCCATCTTTGCATTCCATCAAGAGAGCGAGCGAAGATGATTTGGGAAGCCCACTATAGTCGGGTGGCAAGATACTTCGGCATAGAAAAGATAGTGGTTGTGTTGCAACAACATTTCTATTGGATGAAACTTCAATAGGATGTTAGCAAGTATATTAGGTCATGCACTTCCTACACTATTTCCAAACAAACAAGGCATGTACACCCCTCTACCTACTTCTGATAGGCTCTGGAAATCCATCTCAATGGACTACATGTTGGGCCTTCCATCCACCAAGCGAGGAAATGACTATGTTTTTATGGTTGTCGATCGCTTTTCCAAGATGGTGATTTTGGTCACTTGTAAGAAGAGCATCACAACAAAGGCAACTTCCAAGATATTCTTGAACGGGTGTGGGTACATTTTGGGATACCACAAACTATTATTTATGATTGGGACATCTGGTTCCTCAGCACATTTTGGTCAAGCCTCTGGTCATTGTTGGGCACCAAGCTCACCAAATCCACTTCCTTCCACCCTGAGACGGATGGCCAAACTGAGGTCATCAACCAAATGATCGTGCATTTTCTGTGCATGTACAATTCCAAGCACCCCCACACATGGGATGAGATTTTTCCCTATGTTTAACACAACTACAATAGATCCATACATATCTCAACCGGCCACAACCCCTTTCAGGTGGGTTTGGGATTTCAACCATTGGGTCCCATGGATGTTGCACTACCCCTTGCAGCCACCCAGGAAGACTCATCCTATGCTCAAACTAAAGCTAAAAAATCCACCTGGTTCATTGAACGGATCCAACACATCCACCAACTGGTTCAACAAAATTTACAGAAGTCCAATGCTAAGTACAAGCAATGCCATGATCAACACCAAGTGCCACACAAGTTTCAAGTGGGAGACAAAGTTTGGTTGCACTTGCAGAACAAATGCCTTACAGGGCCTCATCGAAAGCTTTGTCCAATCCACTATGTTCCTTACACCATCACCAAGGCTATGGGTGATAATGATTTTGAGATCAACATTCCCCTCTTCCTTGCCTTGTACCTACTGTTCAATGTGGATCTCCTTCGACCATATTTTCCACCATTATTGGACACCTCGGAGATAGAAGAACAATTGATACCAACAGAGCTCAACCTTGACTTCATGGAATAGGAATCCAATGATCATATCATGGACACATAATTCAAGGGTACTCCCCAGCAGAGGATCCATCTTTATCGGGTTTTCAAAGAAGGGAAAATCCTACACCAAGGCAAGTGGCTCACTCAGGGCCAAATTCAACAGAAATTTCCTCATCTGATGGGGGAACTCAACGTAATGGAGACCATTTCTTCCTAAGGGGGTAGGATTTATCTAGGTGGATATAGGTGGACACCCAACTATTTCAACTATCTCATCTTGATAGTTTTTCAGTTTGGCATTTTTTTTCCTAGTTTTCGGGTCGTGAACTTTTGGGGTTGTTTTGAGGCCCTAAACAATGTTTTTATGGATCTCCATAGTCAAATTGTAAACAAATTCATATTTGATGGAATAATGTGTAGTCATCGGATAGAAATTTCCAATGGGCTATCGTGCACCTAAAATGGAGATCGTATGCAAAATTTATGACCCTAGAATGTTGATGTACCAACTTACCCCAACAGGGCCCGCATGACTTTTGGCGCTTCATATCCTAGGGTTAGATTTTTGGATGTATAGGTTTTTTTCATTCATGTTTGGCGCTTCTTCTTGCGAATGAGTGCAATCGTCACATCTCTTCTCAGAGATAAGCCACCACCATTCTAGCAAGCTTGTTTTCAGTCTGCATTTTAAACTTTAAACATATTTCTTTATTGAATAGAAGCTAGTTTTATTGTATCTTTGTTATTGTTCATTGTGTCTCAGTGTTAATAATAATAATAATCTGTGTTCATTTTGTTCTTCTCATAAAATCCGGATCAATCTCATGGCTCATCGATATCATGGACGTAGGTAATTAGTACTCATTTTCCCATTTTAGTTAGTGTGTGTGCACAGTTGTCAAACATTCATGTATATTTCAACCATTTACTAAATTCTAGGAACAAATCACCCTAGTATGCATTATTTAGGGTTTAAAACAAATCCACAGCACTGTAAGTTGTAAATTGTAATTAACAACACCATACATGGATTTTTCTTCCTAGGGCATGCATTTTTCATCATGCCCCGTTTTCATGCATTTTTTCCTTTATGCATTTTTTTGCATTAACAAGGCAAATTTTAGCATTTATGCATAACATAGGGTTTTTGGTTTCAAAATGCACAACTAAATTATGAATAGATGTAAAATGCTAAATTCCAAATTCCACAATTGGAACCACTCAATTTGAAGGTCATATGAGTCCTAGGTGTGCATTTTATAGTAAGAAAATTTTACCCTCCATTTGACAAAAAGTTTGGAATCTTGGTTCAAGGTAGAAGTCTTTAGTCATTTTATAATGCACTCCACGTGATATATAAATATTTAGAATGTTATTAACTTCACCCCAAAATGTAGATAACTCTATTTGGATTTATATAGAAGCATGGGCATGCATTTCCCTTAGTTCAAAGTATTGTGGCAAAAGTATGGAATCTTGGTTCATGGTAGAAGTCCTTAGTCATTTTATAATGCACTCCGTATGATATATAAATATTTATAATGTTATTAAATTCACCCAAAAACTTAGATAACTCTATTTGGAGCTATATAGAAACATGGGTGTGAATTTCCCTTTGTTCAAAGTATTTTGGAAAAACTTGTAAATATCATTTGGTTATTTGTAATAACTTTGTTGAAGGACAAGGTTAGGGCAACGGTGCCAAGTTAGATTTTCTCTAGATATATGGGATGTTCACTTCAGACTAAAAGGACCTACAAATTTGATTACCCTATATCTTTGTTTGTTGTTTCAATCTAATTTCTTATGTCTTATTTACTAATAAAATCGACACTATCAAAATGGGTTGTAGTGGAATCTCATTACAGACATAAGGGTGACCGATTAGTTGACACTTGTTGCAATTGTTTGTGTATTCCATTTCTTATTAGCATTGTGTCGATGGCCATAGTCTAACATAGAGAAAATTCAACCGAGTAGTTTTTCGTTCCACCATAATTCCCTCCTATCGCATTGTCATGCGCCTCCCAAAGGATGACTTATACTTTATGATCTAAAATTCATTTGTTTAAAATACTATCTATGGAAATATTATATAGGTTTCACATGGTGAACTTGTATTTTTCATATTAGATAACCAATCATATTCATTTTTTATGGTCATACATATTTTGTACATAACCCAACTTAAGGAACTTTGTGATTTATGTGAAATAACCTTGAACTGCTTCCACCCAAAATAGATTTAGATATGGTAATTCATCCAGGGTATCCATAATTGTTGCATATCTTCCCACATGCATGTGGGAAAATCTGCCACATCTCTACCCACAATCTCATGGGAAGAGTTGTAGATATTCCCACAAGCATGTGGGTAGAGTTGTAGCATATACAGTACTGCCCGCAGGCCTATGGGAAGAGTTGTGACATCTCTACCCACATACCTATGGGAAAATTTTGCACATCTCTACCTACAGGCCTATGGGTAGTGTTGTAGCATCTACAACTCTTCCCACATGCCTGTGGGAAAAGTTTCCACATTTCTGCCCACAAGCATGTGGGAAAAGTTTCCATGTGGTTAGAGTTTCCACATCTATGCCCATAGGTCTGTGGGTAGAGTTGAAGCATCTACAACTCTACCCACAAGCTCGTGGGCATAGTTGCCACATCTCATCCTACAGGACTGTGGGTAGAATTGTAGCATTTGCAACTCTACCCACATGCCTGTGGGAAGAATTTCCATGTAGAAAACTTAGATAACTAAATTTGGAGCTATATAGATGCATGGGTATGCATTTTCATTAGATAACTTTCTATTATTTTCATCTCTCAATTTACAAGGTAGAATTTTCCTCTTTTACACAACAACAAGTTTTATGTTTGCAAATGAAAATCTAAATATGTGGACAGGTGTAAAATTATCTAAGACACCCTCAGAAACTTGAATGAATCAAATTGCAGGTGTGTAAAGACCATGGCATGCATTGTTTTGAATCATGGCGTGCATTTCTGCACAAATGCAGAAATTATAGTTTAAAAGAAAAACAAGTATTTTTCTCAATTAGGTATTCTATTTTAGTCTTTCTAGAGTGTCGTACATGTTGATATGTATGTTTATATATTTAATTATTATTCAATCATATAACCTTGTATTCTCTAATGATTTATGCAGGTCTTCACAATGGAAATGAAACTAACAACTAGCCTATGTGTGATGTGGTTGTACAAGATTATGCCTCATCGATCTCATCAATGTAGGTAGTTAGTAATCATTTTTTCCATTTTAGTTAGTGTGTGTGCATAATTTCCAAACATTCATGTATATTTCAACTCTTTACTAAATTATGGGCACAAATCACCCTAGGTATTCATTCTTTAGGGTTTACAACAAATCCATAGTCCTGTAACTTGTAAC
>ML778874.1:421716-432330 GCA_009831015.1 Picea engelmannii
AATTAACAACACCATACATGGGTTTTTTTTCCTAGGGTGTGCATTTCTCATCATGCCTCGTTTTCATGCATTTTTCCCTTTATGCATTTTTTTGTATTTACAAGGCAAATTTTAGCATTTATGCATAGTAGAGGGTTTTTGGTTTCAAAATTCACAACCAAAGTATTAATTGATGTAAAATGATAAAATCCAAAATCCACAATTCGAACCACTCAGTTTGTAGGTCATATGAGTCCTAGGCATGCATTTTATAGTAAGACGACTTTACCCTCCATTTTACAAAAAAAATTGGAATCTTGGTTCAAGGTAGAAGTCCTTAGTCAATTTATAATGCACTTTGTATGATATATAAAGATTTAGAATGTTATTAACTTCACCCCAAAACATAAATAACTCTATTTGGAGCTATATAGAAGCATGGGCATGCATTTCCCTTAGTTCACTTTCTATTGTTTTGGTCTCTCAATTTACAAGGTAGACTTTGCCTCTTTTACACAAAAACCACTTTTGAGTTTGCAAATGAAAATATAAATAAGTAGACAAGTGTAAAATTATCTAAGACACCATAAAAAACTTGAACCACTCAAAATGCAGAGTTCTTAAGACCTGGGCATGCATTTTAGTGAATCATGGCGTGTATTTCCGCACAAGGGCATAAATTACAGTTTAAAATCAATATATGTATTTATGAAATGTGATTGTGCACTTTTAGTTGTGGATGCTCAAACCAACTTGAATTAGGGTTTTATGCAACAAAAAAAAACCTAATCCTAATTGTCTATATCATCATATATCGAGAGCATTTTCATCTACATCTTGCTCAACTTGCTCCCTATATCCGATGCAATTTGAATTTTTTTTCATTTTACTATACCAACGTTAGAACTCCAATTATTGTTCGTCACATTCCATTCAAAACTTGGAGCTCTCATGCATAGCAACTTCGACAAACGTTGTCAACCATGGCATCGTGCATCCATCGAATTCGTCACGCCATATCGTTGGATTGCCGACGAACTGGGCATTGCAGAGCGTCACTACACCGATTTGAGCCATCGGCCATAAAGTCACAATTTTGATGGAATGCATGTCAAATTTTAGAAGGTACTTACACACCTTTAATTCGTAGTAACGACCATCATCGTCAGTTCAACAATGTCGGGTTTTCTGGTGATAGTTTCATAGAATATGCCATGTGGAAGAGAGATTCATCGCCATATCGACAATGATGTGATGTTCAACATTGCGATGATTATGTGTGACGAACATTTGTTTTGTAAAACCTCTCCAAAGACCCCACATGGTAGTCTCTTATATCACAATTCCAATGTATTGCTCTACCATCGAGAGTGCAATGAAAGGGGTTTGAATAATAGCTAAAAATGGGGTTTGTCGAAAGCCGGGCAAGAATTCATCAAATGGGCATTGGAACGGCATTAGAAAATGGGCCAAATGTACTAGTGAACAAATTATAGTCTCGTAGATTTTCATATCAATTAGGGAACCAATATTATAAGGAGATAGGTTATCATCATCAACAACAACAATGTCGACAATTAGTAGAGTGGTAATAGAGTGCTCCATGGTTCCTACAACTATATTTTGAATGGTTTGAAGGCCCAAGAGTTGTGGGACACTAATGGTATACTATGTAGAATCTTTCAACATCGCAACAGTAGTAGCAAGCACATGTTGTTTGACCACTAACAATGTACCAACTTGGGCTCTGATGGGATTTTGTTGTTGGACCACTAGATGATGTCCAACATGATTTGTAGTCAATTGATGAGTATGTGGCCACTTAATCATGGTGCCACTAGTAGGGACATTGGTAAGAATTCCAAGGCTTGCTTTCAAATCCCATCCTGTATTAACATCATCATTTGATATTTTTAACATTGAGGGTGTTGAGGGGCCTCTAAAAAAGTGTTGAAGTCCCTTAGATGTGTCATGCATATCCTCATATGAATCAATAGTGGGGTCACCTCTGGTTGCCATCTCTTTTCATTTCTTTAGATCCCTCAAGGACAATGCTCTTGTGACAATTGCATCTACACTCCAATTGATTACTTGCCTCAAAGAACCATTATCTTGGGGGAACAAAAGGAGTACCCAATTTAGTGTTTGTTGTTTCATAATTCCTAGTCAAGTAGAGATTTACCTTACAATGATGTTGACTCGATAAATGGGAGTGGATAAATGTCGTGATGTAATAGTAATCTCATACTTATGCATGACGCATAAGTTGGAGCAGAACGACAGCCTTAAGCTGAGAGGTAATTGTTGTTTATTTGAGAAACTAGTGTTTTTATTTGGGGCAGTAAAAAGTGGGAATGTGCTATTAAAAACAAAAACCAAAGAGTGAGTTTAATCTTGGTTTGGATTAAAAGTAAAAAAAAAATGAGTGAAATAAGGAAATGGCAAGTGAAATCGAATTAAGCAATAGCGTTCAATAACGCATGGACACTTGGTCACTTCATCATTGGTAAATGATGGGTAGAATGCCACTAACGCTAAGATGTGACAAATTGTTTGGTCACTTTATATGGGACATTATTTTTAATGGTCACGTGTCATAGTAAAGTTAGTGGAGATATGGTCACATGTGTCAAACTGAAGTTGCGGGTTACCCAATACTCCAAGTTTAAATTTATGGTTGTAAAAACAATTTCAATATTAGTCAAAGTAGAAGTTGAATTCAATAGTATTGGAGCAAAGAAAAGTCAAAAATAAGTTAATTGAGTTGTGAAAGATGTGTAAAATCATAACCAATTAAATTTATCAAACTAAAGTCATGGGTTGTCTGGTTGATATCATTTCCACAAACTTTATGCAAGTAATTTAATTGAAGAAAGTTAAATAAAATGTCAGAATAAAGAAAAAGAAGATTACAAGTGTAGATGAAAGAAGAAGACAAAAAAAAATAGAAGACAAAAACTTGATGAAGTGCAACAAGAGGCAGAATTTAAAAAAATGAAAGAAGATGATAAAACACATAAGAGAATGATGAAATATAAAGTGAAGAAGATGAAAAAATGGACACAAAAACACTCGTATGAACAAGCAATATAAAAAACATGAAGCAACAAAAAAAGAAAAAGGAAAATGAAGCAATAGAAGTAAGGTAAAACACGGTTGCGTGGCAGCATAGTCTCTGTCAACAAGGTTACAAAGTAAATTGTGGAAAATGGGGTTGAATTGTAAATGAAGAAGTGTTCGGTGCAAAAAGTATATCACGGAAATGTTGTGTGCAACATGTATATCATGGAACATGGGGCATAAAATTTCGTTAGCGTTGAGGCATGACCTCGTGAAGCAAGGTAAATTGTGGAAAATGGGGTCGAATTGTAAATGACGGAAGTGTTCGGTGCAAAATGTATATCACGGAAATGTTGTGTTGAACATGTATATGATAGAACATCGAACCTGCGAAGAGATAGGAAACTACAATGAAGATGTGGCAAGAAGCATGAAGCATAGGTGGTATCCATGCAGTAAATGACGTTTGGCATGTAGAGAACCATTTATTTTTTGAAAGTATATAAAGAAATACAATTTGTTCATAGTGGAAGAAAAAATTTGGAAATTTATCCATGCAGCAAATGACGCTTGGTATGTAGAGCACCATTTATTTTTTGAAAGTATATAACAAAATACAAATTTGTTTGTCATATAGATGGATGAAAGATAAAAATGTATGAAGACATAAATTTAAAAGGAGATAAGAAAACAGTTTTATTTGAAATATGTAAAAAAATAAAAGTTTGTTACATACTATTGGAAATTTTGAAACATATAAAAAAATAAAAGTTTGTTACATATTAATGAAAATTTCAATGCGTTTGTCATGTAGATTGGGATTGGGGCTCCCGCGGACCATTAGAGAAATATGTACAAGAAACAGGACTGTAGAAAGAAGATAGAGTGCAATACCTGCAAAAAAAATAAATTGAAAGGTATAAGTGTTTGCCGAGACATTTCCATTTAAAAAAGTGGAATAACTGGGTCGATAAACAAAGCAGGATACGATTAGTAGACTTACAGTGATGATACAAGTGATCCCTTTGGCTATTTTCTTGCGGTTGTCGTTTCATTGATGTCATCGATGGCTGCTGGAATCTTGGCAACTGCTTGTTGCCTTTCGTCGGCGGCCTGCTTAAATTCCCTTTCGAGCCATTCTTCAATGTAGCTTCTCATTGGGGCGATGTTGATCTCATTCCGTATTTTTATGTTGAATAGATCGTTTTCTAATTCCCAGAAGTCAATAGAAAGATTACATAGAGCCTGATGAATTTCCTCATTCTGTACTGAATAGTCAACTAGCTAGTGGTCGACGTGATCTTGATCATATTCAAGGACGCTGTAAAACTTTTGCAGAGACAACGCCTTAAACATATCAACCTATTTATCGAACTCTTCCCTAGTTAAGGGCAAGGAGTTTGCGATTAAGTCAAGGTATTGGAAGTCATTGGTCTTTCCGGCTAAATTTATTCTTGAAATCCTTGTGAATAATTTATCTTTCTTTGATATGGCTTGTTCACATGACTGGACAATGAGATGCAGGTTCTTCACTTTTTCTTTTCAGCATGCATTTAATTGACCAATCCGGTTTTTGGATGGAAGATCTTGTTGTCTTCTTTTTGTTTCTGTCATATTGTTGACAATGGTGCCAAAAGGAAGGACCGTCTTTAAATAGAAATTGTCTTCATATTTTAACTCCACCTGCAAATGTTCGAGAAAACTATGTGCCCTGGTTCCAAGGGAAGTGATGGTTTGTGATGTTTTCCACGCCTCAGTAACCAGTTCCATTCTTTTCTTGATATTATTCTCCACATATCCTCTACAGGATGTGAGGAGGCTAGAGGATGCTTTTAAGTTGGTTGTAGGGGTGGCAGGCATGGTTATTGCCAAAGGATTGACAAGCAATGGCATAGGAATGAAAACCTCTTCCAATTCCTTGACCCGGTCCTTTAGTCTGGCATTTTCGGCCTCGATGCCTCCAATGGAATCATGAAGTGCATCTATGCTCGCATTGTGAAGTTGACAGATCTGGGACGGTCGCATGTTGGCAAGGTCAACCTCTGAACAATATTTTCCTTTCTTATTTTTTACATCTTTTTTCTCAATTATCAATTTTTTGGACTAGTTGTCAAAAACAATGCTCTGGAACACGATAGATTCATCTTCGTCAAAATTTTCGGTATTGGATATGTTCATTGGACGACTATGCTGGATGGCGTTTCTGAGCTGATCAAGGTAGCAGAGCATGCTATCCAGATCAATGTCAATTTCCATGTTCTCACTCTAAATTTCCAGCTCTTCCGCCTGTCCCACATTTTTTTCTCTTCTTCTCTACTGGAAGCTTGTGAGAACTATCAATTTTAGAGTGAGGAGGGTTGTTATCTCCTCCTTCGTTTGAATAAATCTGAGTTGCTTTGTTGCTGTGGTGGGTCATTGGAGCGATGCTTCGAGATGTTGTACGCTTTTTAGTGTTATTTTCCGATTGAACACTCTTGTCACCGAGGCCTTTCCCCTATTGCGTGTTCAATTTTGTGCATCTTTGCACTGTGTCTAGGTCGTCGACATCAGAAGTAGGAGTGTTACCACCAGTGTTTATGTTTTCGGGTAGGTGTTTTTTGAAAAAACAATCACCGAGGCCGTGTTTGTAAATGTTGTCGAAAACTATCATCGGGGTCGAACCCTCTTATGCTTTCAACATATCCCAGGTTGAAGATGCTAGAATGCACTGCAAATTCATTAATTTTGTTGACATTTTAATACGAACTCCCCTACTTTCCAAGGCAGAGGAATGAACTGTTTTTTCTTCTTCTTTTGCAATAGATGCAACCAATAGTTGTATTGTCATGTTACTTCTGCAACAAACATTCTATCCATAATGTGACATGGAAGGAGAGCAGGTTTTTCCGTGGAGCCAAAAATTCTTATCACAGTGTAATTATCCAAATGTTCAAGTGTCCCCTTCCCGTCCAAAAAATTGGTTGCATGTTTAGATATGTGGGGAGCATCTTCTTCTAAGAACAAAACTTTGAAAACAAACACGAAACCATTAAAAACCTCATAAAAACAGTGGGAAGCCTTGTTCTTCCACAAGGCATGGTACCAAAACGTTACTGGGTCGAATTTCCAGTTGACATTCTTGGACAGATACAGTTGTGGAAATTGAAAACAATGCGCGATCAAAAAAACTAAGTAGGATGACATATAAAATTTATTTTCCCTTTTGAAGCTTGACAATTTGGAATAGATTTCATGGAAAATTAACTTGCCCCAATAAAAAATGGCTTGTTCGTTGAATGTGGAATACAAAATATAAAGAACCATCTAGGAAACAGTTGTTGTGGACTCTTGTCCCGTTATTCTTGAAAACAGCCAGGAAATTTCGCGGAATGGATTTCTAAATGAACTAACCTGCAAGCTTGTGATATCTTTAGGAACTAGAATCAGGTCTTCCAATAAATGGGGCAAGAGGTCCAACCCGTTATTATGCTTTGCTAGGAACTGTTTGAAATCTTCTCCTTTGAACGTTAATGTTGGCTCCGACAATCTTACCATTTGGCAGAAGACCTGAGGTGACAAAGAAACAAAAGAGAGGTCCCATAGTGGAATAATTCTTTTGTCTGAAATAAATTTATCGGTGCACCAAGAGACCAAGTCCTCACAGTAAAAAACCTCAGGGACACAACCTGCACGAGCAATCCCAGAGGTCCAAATTACTTGGTTCTCTACAACAAAGGTTGAGTAATAAGAATATGCCCTGGACCACTGGAAGTTTTGGTCCTCGCGCCTGAAGATGTTCACTGTATCTCCACAGAACTGTTGTTGAGATGACGCTATAGGTTTATGAGAACGTTTCTTTTCTCCAAACGATGGTTGAAATGAACACTTAGAGTCGATAATGTAACTTTGCGCTAAATCTTGGTTAAATGATTATGAATGGGAAAGCTCCTCGAGCCTTTCGTTGATTAATGAAAATATGTATGGGTGGTGCATGATGAACTGATAACAATAAAGCTTACTTATTGCACATTTAGAAATGTGAAGGTGGTAGGTACGACGAAGAGAAATTAAGGATTGGAGGTTTCGTGAACGTGCCAAGGCGGCGACGTGCGAACGACATTTCATGATTTTGAAATCAACACTCAGAAGGGATAATATAACCCCCCACAAATCTTGGTTTAATGTGAATTAATAGGAGATCTCCTCAAGCCTTTCGCCCATCAATGACAATCTATACGGTCCATGCATGATGTGCTTTTAGAAATAAATGTCAATAATTTCATATTTAGAAACAAGATATATATATATATATATATATATATATATATATATAAACAATTTTTTTTTCTTTTATTATAGACAAGTGCGAAGGTCACAGACACAACGGAGAGCAAGGAAAGAATGGAAAGGTCTGAAAAGCGATCGGACGGGATCCAAAAAAGGGTTACGAGGATACTCAGGAGAGGCGAGTGTTCCATGATCAAATTTTATGTATTTGAATTTTTTACTACAAAAAATGTAAAACAGAAGAGAGCATGATGGGGCAGTTCAGCGACCGGTTTGTATATTTGCAGAATTCTGGGAAAGTGGCTAAGTATGGAATAGGGAAATGGTCAGGCAGACTCGTTCTCGGAAGCGAGGATTGAAATTTTTGTGAACGGACCAACCCGACGACGCGCAAATGAAATTCCATTGTGTTTGAAATTAACACTTGCTAATTGCATGCCTAGAAATAAGATCTTATATATAATTTCTAATTGTTAATTGCAAAAGGTAGCAGGCACATAAAACAACGATTAGGAACTGAATATTTCATATACCCGCCAAATCGACGATCCACGAAAGAAATTCGAAGAGATGGTGAAGTATGGAAAGAGGACAGATGGGCTTCAAAATGGGGTGACAATAGTTCCACATAAGACGTGAGGACCCACAAGTCCGCCCACGTGCACAGCCAGACATTTTCGAAAAAACGAGTAAGTGACAAGAAAGATAAAGTTCAGGGAAAAGAGAAACGAATATTTGGCTAAGTATAGAAGATGGAAAAGAAGGGCCAATATATTCAGATCTGTAACAAATATCCCATTTTCCTGCCAAGATATATACTTGGAAAGAAGTGTGAAGGTGGCAGGCACAGAAAAAAATGACTAGGAATATGATCCTCAAGTTTACTTGCTTCTTGGTTGTATGCTTCGTCTTTCAATTTGTATATCATGGAACTCCGAGTCATTTTTTTATCCATCTAGCCCGCAAGTACGACTGTCAATTTGTATAGTGCGGAACTCTGGGTGATGTTTGTAGGACACAAAAATATAGAGAAATTTTTTTTCCCTTTAATATAGCTTATGTGACACGAATGTGGTATGGCTCGTTTTAGCACTTTTCCATCCATAAACAATGGAAATATTGAGTCCACCAACCCTGGATCCCGTGTGTCAATTTTTATATCGTGGAGCTCTGAATGTTGTTTGGAGGTCACGGAAAAATAGAAGTGCAATGTTGAGCCAGCTAGCGCGCAAGTCCACCTGTCAATTTGTATATCGTGAAACTTTGGGTGCTACTTGTAGGACATAGAACAATAGAGGGCCAATTTAGAGAAAGGGGAAGCGTTTAGCGGAAACGCGTGAATCCGCCAAGCCACACAGTATGGCATTTTCGGAAAAAAAAAAAACGATTAAGTAACCAGGAAGAGAAACTACAGGGGATAAAAGAGTGGAAAAATAGAAAGGCGGAGGGCAGTTTTCATAAGCACGAATTGGTTTCAAAGAAGCCCCATTATTGCAAAACCATCATTTTCTACTAATTGCCAACAAATGTTTTGTTGAAGATTAGATTTTATTGAAACCTGTGCGTGTAAGTATGTCCTTGATACATTCTTCCATGACTGTAACATATTAACTTAAGTATTAAACTTCATTTTCTACTAATTGTTAGCAAATGCTTTGTTGAATATTAGATTTTATTGGAGCGTGTGGGTGTAAGTGTGTTCTTGATACATTCTTCCATGACTGTAACATATTAACTTAACTATTAAACTTCTTGCATTATGGGTTGTTAGCATTAAAACTTAATAACTGTATGTATGGAAACAAGAATGATGATTTTGCTGCAACATTGTACATTGGTATTGCTATGTTGTATCTACATTACGAATAGAATTGAACGTTGGTTTGAAACTGTGTGTAATCCATTTTTTGTTTGCATCAAATCCTGGTGGATTGACATAATACATTGTCATATAATTTTTACATGTTCCATATTATAAAAAAATAACCTAAGTAAACACAACATCGAATAAATACAAGACCACCGAACCATGCCACTACTACATATGGGCGGATTATTCCACGAAAATTTTCCACGCTTCCACTAGTTTCATCGTTTTTTTAAATAGGGAGGAATTTTCATGGATATTGCCACGAAATTTTGTCACAATATCGACGAAAATATTAATTTAACCTAGTCGGGATTTTCATCGCTATAGCGATGATCTTTCGTGGCAATAGCGACGAAAAGTTTACCTATCTCATTGGTCGGTGTTAACGACTAGTTGACTATTTTATCTATATATACGTGACTTTAAGAGACTTTGCGACACAATTGTTGTAGTTGCGACACTGTTCTTGGCTTTTGTTTGAGCTGTTTATTTTTTCTGTCACCCACCGGTTGAACAAATCCAATTCTCGATCTACATAGCTCGGATTTTGAACTTGCAAGGTTAGTATGTTATTTTTTATTGATGTACTCATTTAACTTGTAATTTTTTTTTCAAATGTCCAAATTGCATTTAGCTTATTTTTTCCTTGATAATATAATATGTGTGTACCATATTTCATGTCTTTGGTTTTTGGATCTAGTTGGTATATTCTATGGAAAAGGGTATGTGGATTCCATAATATTCTAGGTTTATGGAATCCACATTTCCTTTTCCCTTCAATTGTAGCTATAATCTCTCTCTCTTTTCATTGATAAAGATATGGAATTGCTCTTGAAACTCAACCCTAATTGGTGAAATGATAGAAATTGATTCCTATATTCCCTGCTTTAGCAGGGACTAATAAGATAAATAAACACTAACCCTAAACTTATGTTAGGTGTATATGTCGTTATTATATAAAGAAAACATCTGCACACATATGACCTTATTATAAAGATGTTATCTACGTCGTCATGATGTTGATCCTCTACACATATGATCACCTTATTATAAATATGTTGACCTTATTATAAAGATTTAGGTCACTGTAAATAAACATATCATAATTGAAAGGAGTAGCCAAAATATAAAAAATTGAAAACTTAATGTTTGGTATGGTGTAGGTAAGACAATTACTTGTCAGGACAAGGATTTGTCACAATGAACGAAAATAACAGGAAGCTTGCTTGGTTAAGAGCGGCATTAAAGGCGAGGGGCAATGAAAAATGTTATTGCCCTTTCTATGATTGCAGAGGCTTGCAAAATAGAAGACTTTTAATAACAACAACCCAAAAACATTGTAGGGAGAAGGGGCACACCGAAGGGGGTTATGAATATCGTCCCTTGGTAAGAGGATTCAATATTTAATGTATTCTCTGTAATAATCAGTATGTCATGAA
>ML778874.1:453853-512145 GCA_009831015.1 Picea engelmannii
ACAATCGACCATATTATCCAAAGAGTGACTTACAAAATTAAACCAACTACTTTAACTTCTTGCAAACATAAAACATCTAACTTGGAACAATTTCATGTGTTCTCCAAACCATGGATTTGTGGCAAGGACTATAAGGTCCCGAAGATTCCATGATACTATATTCATTACAAAATTTCAACATGAAAATTCATAGCCTCATCATCTCTCAAGATCTCAAGGAAACAAAAGTTTCAAGTGTTATATTATCCAACTCCTTCATTGTATCAAAAATTCAACCATAGTGTATCATAAGAAATTTGCTTTGATTTCAAATGAAATTTCAATTTTCATTAGATTTAATATTGATGCATTACAATTCTTGGTATCCTTACTTCTAATCCAACTTTATGATAACGCATGCTTACAATATTTGGTTGGTTAACACCTTGATTATTTCTAGGGGATATATATATATATTACAATATATTACAATATTACAATATTACAATGTAAAAGTAATGCCATATTACAATGTAATATGGCATTACCATATTACATTGTAATATGGCATACAATATGGTATACCATATTACAATGTAATATGGTAATACCATATTTCATGTAATTTTTTTTTTTTAAACCTACAGTCATCGTCGCAATATCGACGAAATTTCGTCAGAATTGTTTTTACTTTTTTACCATAACCGCCGTTATAGCAACGAAACTTTGTCGCACTTTTCCACGAAGTTTCATTGCATATACAATAAGTCCATCGTAAATATGGTTTTGAGATATAACACTCGTCGATATTACCACGTAGTTTTGTTGCAAGTTGCGACGGGCTTTTGTCGCACATTCAGCAGCTGCGTCGCAAGTTATTGGCTTGGCATAACTTTTCGTCCCAATTGCGACGAAGTTTCGTCGTAATTGCCACATTTCTTCGTTGGTATTGCGAAAAAATTTCGTCGTAATTGCGACGATGCATAAGGTTAAACAATATTTAAGGTGGTGAAATGTGGATAGCTAATTTCGTCGATGTTTCCACGCATACCTCGATCGTGGATATAGCGACGAAATTATTACGACGAAAAAAATCTCGACTTTCGTGGAAATTGCGACTGATAAGTGTGGCAATATCAATGAACAACCATCGCAAATTTGGTCATATGTACTAGTGTTCCAATGAGAACGGGCATTAAATCCAAAAAAGAAGAAGCAACAAAGACTCCAAGGCAAATTTTTTTAATAGCAAATCCATTTAAAAAAAAAAAAAAAACACCGAGTATTGTACATCTATCCCTAGAAATTGTACCCAGTTCTTCAGGCCAAAACATTGAACGTATCTGCCACAAACACAGGCATAGGATCTGCAGTATGCAGGATCCTTGTATTTTTCTCCTCGATGAATCATCCTGTGGTAAAATTGATAGTTTTCATAAGCTTCCTGTGACAAAGAAGATGAAAAACGTTGCAGGGAAAATGGAATAGCCCTTAACTGAAAGTTAGGACACAACTAGAAACCACCTCTGCACAATCGAAAAAAATTCAGGGACACAAGTTGCACGTGCAATTTCAGAGGCCCAAATTAGTCCTTTCTGGGTGGAAGGAGATGACTAGTAGAAATATTCCTTGCAGCAATGAGATTTCTAGACCTGATTCCTGAAGATGCTAATTGTATATCCAGAGAACAGGACAATAGTCCCGCAATTGAATAATTTTTTGGCTTGAAATATATCTCTGGGAACATCAACATATCATTTCTTTACCATGAAACTCTTCCGCCTAGAATGGACTAATTTGGACCTCTTGAATTCCTACTTTCGAGTTGCAAGGAGGCTATTGCGTTCAACGTCGATTTTATTTCTGAAACTCATTTTGGTGTTGTCAGGGTCACCATCACTAAGCCGGGAAGTTCTACCCATTATGTTTTATTTCAATTTGGGCGCAGGAGTGGGAACAAAATTTGCATTGACATCATCCATTGTCGTATCACCGCCCATCAGATCATCTTCTTCCGGCTTAGAATCCATGAAATCAACCTCTGCACCAGCCATCAATGCAAATGGGTAGGTTTACAGAGTAGGTAGGGTTTCCTTGGAATTCTTTGGCTTGAAATATATCTCTTGATGTACCAAGGGACCATCTCCTTTTCTGCTCCTTGGCGAAGGGAGATGAGTAGTAAGAATATGCCCTGGAATAGTGGAACCTTTGGCCATTATGCCCAAATGTGTTTACTGTATCTAGACATAACTGCTGCCACAAGTTAACAAGAATTTCCATTTTCTCCAGACAATGTTTGAAATGAAAATTGGGGAGGGATAAATAACCCTCTGCAAATTATGGTTTGATGTGTATCAATGGAATATCTCCTCGAGCGTTTCATTGATCAATGAAAATCTCCAGGGTTCGTGCAGAATGGGTTGTTACCATTAAAGCTCACTAATTGCATATTTAGAAAAAAGTGCGAAGGTCACGGCGACGGTGAAGAGAGATGAAGAATTAGAGATTTCTTAAAGGCGCCAACCTGTCGGCGCATAAAAACAGATTGTATCATGTTTGAAATGAATACTTGGAAAGGATAACACACTTCTCCACAAATCTTGGTTTAATTCATAGTAATGAAAAATATTCTCTGGCCATCCAAACATTAATGACAATATTAACGGTTCCTGCATGATGAACTACTTGCATTAAATCTTAATTATTGCATATCTGGAAACAAGTACGAAGGTAGCGGTGATGGTGAATTTCCACGAAGCATTGTACATTTCGTGTACCCACCAACCCACAAAACAGATTCCAAGAAATTCCCAAGTATGGAAATCGTTCAGGCGGGCTACAAAAAAAAAGGGCAGAAGATATGCCTAGGGAAGAAAATCCTGCACCTAGACATTTTCCGAAAAATGAGTAAGTAAAGAAAGGGAAAGCAGAGAGAAAAGAGAAAGCAAATGACAATTTTCGGAAGCGGGAATTGGTCTTAACAGTAACTATGGAGTGCATTAAACATGTTAATAGGTTCCACCAAACCTCGAAACACATTCCAAGAAATTCCCAAGTATGGAAAGCGGTCGGGTGGGTTACAAAAAAAAAGGGTAGAAGATATACCTAGGGCAGAAAATCCTGCACCTAGACATTTTTTGAAAAATGAGTAAGTAAAGAAAGGGAAAGCAGAGAGAAAAGAGAAAGCAAATGGCAATTTTGACAAGTGGGAATTGGTATTAACAGTAACTATGGAATGCATTAAACATGTTAACAGGTTCTTCAATCAAGGAATAGGTACAACGAGCGATGTTTATAGTTTCCAGGATCTGTTTGTATAAGAGAAGCATCGAAAAGTTACAAGACAATCATTTTTTGGATGTTTAAGTAAATTTTATGTACTGTTAGCTTCACCGCAAGTATAACAATGACGAATATGAATTTTAATGTCCTCTCATTCATATGATTGTTCCATTAGACTTCGCATAGTATATATTATTTTATTTCAATTTGTTTGTTAATTTGTGGGTCGCGGAAGTGAGGGTGTTGTTTGCAGGCAGGGGAAGAATGGAAACTCAATATTGAACCCGCCTATCCGGTAACTCGCCTATTCGGAAAACCGTGATCCAAAAATTTTGTACAATATGAAACGGGGAAGTCGTCAGTCGGGCCGGTGATATAAAAGTAAGTGAAATCTGAAGACGTGAATCCACCAACTTCCGCACCTAGAAATTTTCCAAAAAACGAGTAATACACACTAAATATGTACTATAAAGTATGAACATCAAATTTTATAGAGCATGTACGGATCTCACATTCCATACTTAGCCACTTTTTAGATCGCAGGTTCTCGATCTGGTGGGCCTCTATTGTTCTGTGGCCTACAAATAGAACCCAGAATTCCACGATATACAAATTGACAAGCAGACCTACGGGCTAGTTGGGTCAACATTGCACTCCTATTGTTCTGTGTCATACAAACAACACTCGAAGTTATGTGACATACAAATTGAAAGACAGACTCCAGGGCTGGTGGCCTCAAGATTGCGATTGTTTACGGATGGTAATACCTATCAACTATTTAACATTATCTAAAAACATTATTTTCAATACTAAATTATTAATATTAAATATTGATATTGTACAATATAATTAGACAAAAAGGTTTGTACAATATGAAATGGGGGAGCGTTTGGTTGGGCTGGTGATATAAAAGTAAGTGAAATCTGAAGACGTGAATCTGCCAACTTTCGCACCAATAAATTTTCCAAAAAAAATGAGTAATATATAATATGTACTTTTAGAAAGTATGAACACAAGATTTTATAGAGCATGTACTGATCCCGCATTCCATACTTAGCCACTTTTTGGATCGTCGTTTCTCGGGCTAGCGGGCTCAAAATTGGGCCTCTATTGTTCTGTGTCCTATAAATAGCACCCAAGAGTTCCGCGATATACAAATTGACAAGTGGACTTGCGAGTTGGTTGGCTCAACATTGCAATTCTATTTTTTCGTGTCCTTCAAACACCACTCAGATTGCTGCCATATACAAATTGACAGATGGACTCTAGGGTTGTTGGGCTCAAGATTGCGATTGTTTACAGATGGTGATCCCTATCAACTATCTAACACTACCTAAAAACATTATTTCCAATACTAAAGTATTAATATTAAATATTGATATTGTACAATTTAATTACATAAAATTATTAAAGGATGATAAATATCTTATTTAAAAGAAAAACCCGCCTATTCGAAAACTTGCGTTCCAAAATTTATGTATAATATGAAACGGGGAAGTGGTCGGTTGGGCTGGTGATATAAAAGTGCGTGGAAATATGAACATGTGTATCCGTCAAGTTCCGCACCTAGAAATTTTCCCAAGAAACCAGTGATACATACTAAATATGTACTTTTATAAAGTATGGGCATGAGATTTTAAAGAGCATGTACGGATCCCTCATTCCATACTTAGCCACTTTTTGGATTGTGGGTTCTCTAGCTGGCAATCTCAAAATTGGGCCTCTGTTGTTCCGTGCCCTACAAATAGCACCCAGAGTTTCACGATATACAAATTGACAAGTGGGCTTGCAGGCTATTTGAATTTTAAGGGCCTCGTGTTGATGTGATAACACAATTGGACTTGGCCCAGTTTATATTCATTTATTACAATATGAAACGGGGAAGCAGTCAGTCGGTCTGGTGATATAAAAGTAAGTGAAATTTGAAGACGTGAATCCACCAAATTTCGCACCTAGAAATTTTCTGAAAAACAAGTAATAGATACTAAGTATGTACTCTTATAAAGTATGGACATGAGATTTTTATAGAGCATTTACGTATCCCGCACTCCATACTTGGCCACTTTTTGGATTGTAGGTTCTCAGTCTAGCAGGCTCAAAATTGGGCCTCTACTTCTCTTTATCCTACAAATAGCACCCAGAGTTCCGCGATATACAAATTGACAGGTGAACTTGTGGACTGGTTGGCTCAACATTTCACTTCTATTGTTTTGTGTCTTCCAAACAACACTCACTACAAACAACATCCATAATACCGCAATATACAAATTGACAAGCGGACTTGTGGGTTGTCTGGGTTAACATTGCACTTCTATTGTTCAGTGTCCTCCAAGAAGCAATTAGACTTCCGCGATAGAAAAATTGACAGACGGAATCCAGGACTGGCAGGCTCAAGACTGCCATTGTTTATGGATGGGCATCCCTATTAACTATCTAACATTATCAAAAAACATGATTTTCAAATACTAAATTATTAATATTAAATATTGATATCGCACAATTTAATTACATAAATTATCAATATTGAACCTGTCGATCCAGTAACTCGCCTATTCGGAAAAACCGCGAGCCAAATTTTTTGTACAATATGAAATGGGGAAGCAGTTGGTCGGGGTAGTGATATCAAAAGTAAGTGAAATCTGAAGACATGAATCCGCCAATTTCCGTACAAAGAAATTTTCTGAAAAATGAGTAATACATACTAAATATGTACTATAAAGTATGGCCATGAGATTTTATAGAGCATGTACGGATCCCACATTCCATACTTAGCCACTTTTTGGATCGCGGGTTGTTGGGCTGGCAGGCTCAAAATTGGGTCGTTATTGTTCTGTGCCCTACAAATAGCACCCAGAATTCTATGATATACAAATTGACAAGCGGACCTGCGGGCTGGCTAGCTCAACATTGCACTTCTATTGTTTTGTGTCCTCCAAATAGCACTCGAAGTTCTGCGATATACAAATTGCCAGACGGACTCCAGGGCTGGCAGACTCAAGATTGCCATTGTTTACGGATGGGAATTCCTATCAACTATCTAACATTATCTAAAAACATTATTTTCAATACTAAATTATTAATATTAAATATTGATATTGTACAATTCAATTCGACAAAAAAGTTTGTACAATTTGAAATGGGGAAGCGGTCAGTCGGGCTGGTAATATAAAAGTAAGTGGAAATCTGAACACGTGCATCCACCAATTTACACACCTAGAAATTTTCTGAGAAACAAGAAATACATACCAAATATGTACTTTTATAAAGTATGGACATGAGATTTTATAGAGCATGTACAGATCCTTCATTTCATACTTAGCCACTTTTTGGATCGCGGGTTCTCGGGCTGGCGGGCTCAAGATTCAGCCTTTATTGTTCTGTTTCCTACAAATAGCACCCAGAGTTCCGCGATATACAAATTGACAGGCGGACTTGTGGGTTTTCTGGCTCAACATTGCACTTCTATTGTCTCGTGTCTTCAAAACAACACTCGGAGTTCTGCGACATACAAATTGACAGACATACTCCAAGACTCACGGGTTCAAGATTGTGATTGTTTACGGATGTTCATCCTATCTAACATTATCTAAAAACATTATTTTCAAATACTAAATTATTAATATTAAATATTGATATTGTACAATTTAATTACATAAAATTATCAAAGGATGTTAAATCGCTTATTTTAAAAGAAATGAAGGAAAAAAACAAAGTTTTTTTAAAATTCTATCACCACAGGCATAACAACGACCAATTTGAATTTTAAGGGCCTCTTGCTGATATGATAGAACAATTGGACTTCGCACAGTATACATTTGTTGATTTCAAATTGTTCCAGGAGATTAATTTTACCAATTTCATCAATCAAGAAAAAATGCTAAAACAAGCCACATACTACATTTGCGTCACAACGCCATAGAAATTCTCAGGCGGATTTGCAGGCTAGCTGGCTAAAAAATTGAAATTCTATTGTTACTTGTCCTCCAAACAACACTCAAAGTTCCACGATATACAAATTGACAGACGAAGCATACAACCAAGAACCAATTAAACTCCAAACATGTCGCAAGCAAGTTCCCACAAGGTTCCATAGAGCAGGACGCATTGACCTTTGCATCAAACAATTTGATATACAAAGAAAAGACGTTGTGGCATTCATTTTCTCTTACATCTGGTATATGTACCCAGTAGAAAATAACCAGGGCCATGGGATATATGGGGTTTGTTTCCATGCTTCCCATTTTTGGACCAAACAATCTTATGCGCATGCAATCCCAAGTAGTCGAGTCCGACGAACATTGATTTGGACGTTGAAGAAATATTACAGAGACACATGAGGTATTTTTGTTTCCTGCCAAAGTTTGATATTTCTGTTTCTCTTCTTCAGACGATATGCAAAATTGCATTTTCCTAATTTAAGGTAAATTTGTTGTGTATCCGAAAATTGCGCAGCATGTAGACATTGCTTGCCTTTTTTCTGTAGATATGTTTCATACGACAATTCTGCCAACTTAGAAAGCACATTTTGTAACAGAGATTTCCTAACCGTACAATGCACGGTTGTGTTGCCCATGGTTCGGATGGAAACATTGAGGCAATTTCCATATATATAAGGACATTTTTCACCACATCACAAACAATCATTCGTATCATCACTTATCAAAGTGGAGGCAGAAGCAAGAGAGTTGCATTTTTCACATACAGGTTCAAAGGGGGTCGAGTACACATTCACTGCAACTAAAACACCTTCAACTTGGGAACCCGAGCATAGGAATTAATACATTGAACAATATAATACACAACTGCACCCCCCCTCCTTAAATAAAATAAAATAAAATAAAACAAGCCGCAGAAATTTGGTGAAGGCTATTTGTATAAGCAAAGTGAGGATGATTTTGTCGATGTATACACACAAAAGTTGTAGATCTAGCTAGTTTCTTCAGATCTTGTACTATATCTCCTCACAACTCTGTTACAAACGTTGCCTGGGTTGTCTGAAAGATCCTTTCTCTAACATCCCTTTTATTTGTTATATTTTTTAAGAGCATAAGTGGAATCTACCCTCTATGCAATTGTTGCTCCATTGATAAAAACAAATTTGAATAGGTATCGAACAATTGCAGCTGCAACATGGAACAATGAAATATTTGTGTAACTTACCCGAGATACATGCACATGCGAAAGTAAAGGAAAAAAATGAATATGGAAAGAGGTACCATTGCCTTGTCATTGTATGACTCTCCATCCTTTATATGGAGAATGTGTTGTGAGCCAAGTTTTCTTGCCAGTGTGACAGTTGTGCCAATGGTTTCGATTGGGTAAATATCACTACTCTGTGCAAGCTGGTTGATAGTCACATCCGGGACGAAACGATATTCTGAAAAAATAGCGGGAATTTTTTCTACTATATTTGTTTCATTGAGAGAAATAATCTGATCACAATCACCACAGTCATATACTGTTTTGGGCAATATATTAAAATTTGTAATGGATATCCCATTACCTGGCAATATCTTTTATGCATGTTTCTGGACAAGCTATGTAGGAATACTCAGTGTCACTGTCATCATGGCCTCCTTGTCTCTCATGTCAGCATGCATAATGGATCTATTTTTGTTTTCCTTGTCCAAGTAGGTGCTATAGACGACCATTATGTCCCCAACGAACACTTGTCTAGTTCGGCAGTTGTTCAAACCCTCTATTGATGGTACTTTGGGTGTTACAACTCTAGACCTGGTGACAATTTTTGAACAGGAAAACTAAAGTGAATGGTAGTGTGCATTTTTTTTTTGTATTCTTCTTTCACTGGCATAAATATACAAGTACACCCATAGCTTCGATGAACTATGGAGCCAGAGTTTTGCAACCACACCTCTTAGTCTGCGGAACATGCGCTATGTTCGGCATCTCGCTTGTAATTGTTGATACTTCTTGTGAACTACAAACCATGCATTGCATATGACATCAACATATTCACCATGCCATAGATGAATAAATAGTTGAGGATATTTTTCTGGTAAACATACTAAGAGTAGAGCATATGCATCTTTACCTTTGGCCTTGTCAGTCTGTTGATGTCTGGGATGAATGATTTCTCATCACCATGTCACTAGTCCAACTTTTTCTAATGCAATCATGTGTAGATGAACATCAAGACTAAACAAACATATGCATTGTATATTGTCCATCAAAAGGACTAAATAAGCATAAAATTGTATGCATCTGACTTTTTTAACTGGAAAAATGTGTAACAGTAAACAGGGTGTGAGGGCAGGGCACCACAACCAATCTGTATATCACGAACCCCCGGAAGCCAGGGGAGCAATATTGAACCTGCCAACCCGACACCCACAATCGAAAAAGTGGGTAAGTATGGAATAAGGTAGAAGCACGACCATAGATGTGAAACTGTTAGTCCACCAACTGACGCACCAAGGCATTTTCAAAAAGACCACTAAGCAAATCGATTAGAAAACAAAAGGGATAATAGAAAATGGAAAAAGTAGAAATAGGGAGGGAAGAAAGGGCCATTGCTTCCAAGCCATCGTTATCAAGTCTAGTATTATATGCCCCCACCCAGTTTGTATATTTAATTTACTAGCATAGTTGGTATACCTTTTAGAAGACTATACCACAGAACCCTTTGTTATTGCACAGAACAATTCATCTTCCTGTCCAACCAACCTGTTTCTTCCAAGGTACCAACGCCAAAAATGCAATGGACATGAAGAAAATTTAGTATGAACACAGACATGTAAAAGAAAGAGAAACAAGTCTAATTATTCCAATGTAACAACAAGCAGAATATGCAGAATATATTATATTTGAAGGAAGAAAAAAAGGGGAAAAAAATAAAAAGGTGCAAAGCAACAGAACAAGCACAACAAATATACAGACAGTAAATGAAAAAATGAACACAGGAATATGAAATAAGAGCACGGGTATCCACTTCTGTAATTCCTCGTCTACATTTCTGCCAAATATTTCATCATCCTCTCCAGCCATTCCATTTGTTTAAATGTAGAAATGCAGTGAAAACACAACGGACATGAAGTAGGTTAGTATGCAAGAATGCATGTAATGAAGATACAATAAACTAGGTGAACACATATACAGATAATAAATGAAATACAAAACAACGCAATATGAAATAACAATACAAGCATGCACCTTTCTATATCCTCTTCAAGCGATGCAGTTAAGACTTTGTCATTTTCTCCAGCTATTCTATTTGTTTGAATGTGTGAACACACAAAATACAATGAACATGAATGGAAGATGGTATGCACTGGACAACAAGTAATATGTACATACAGTAAAAGAGACTCAACAAACAGTCTAAAATATAGGCATAAACATGAACCTTTGCGCTTCTCAATCCATAGTTGTGAATGTGCAATTTCCTTTTCCCTGCCCAAAATATATTACAAGCCACAAATATTACGAAATTGCATGGTTGTAGCTAAACAATTTATGGTTTTCCATGGAAAAATATCCATATATGCTTCCACTGATGGAAATGCATGTTCTTTATCCTCTACACAGACTGTTGTGACCACGATACAAGATTTTGGTTTTATGTGGAAAACTAACCAGACATGGTTCCAGACATGGAAATATAATTTTGCAGAATCTTTGTTGTACATATCATATCTCAAGTACAAGATAGATTGTATTGTGGGCACACTAGTCTGTGTAAAGGACAAATAGCATGTATTGTCATATGGGAAAATTTGACCATACATGGTTTATAAACACAGCCTGCATATGCATTATTTTAACAAAAAAACTATTGATATTGCAATTGCACATGTACTTCTCGAAGTATTTTTCATGAAACTATTTTCTTTCATGCCAGCACTGAAGCACCAGCAAAATCTCACAGCATAATAGATATCGACCTCGCCAAATAGGGAAAATAACACAAGTGCATGTTGAATCATGGGTGCAAGGGTTGAACACTGTAAAGCGGCCAAAAAATAATAATAATCCAAAAAAAAAAAAAAACAGCTCCAACTACCAGCGCATGGACCCAACCCTGCAAAGTCAAATCAAACAAAAGAAAACAACAACCACCAAACTAGCGAGAAAGCACAAACAGGCCCAATTTCAGCCCCATGGCCCCAAAGTGTAAACCCGATCCAAACAAATAGAACCAGGAACCCACGAACCAACAAACCAACAAACAAGCAACAACCATCGAACCGGTAAACAACATATGTATCTACAATGATTACAAAACTGCAGTCGAAGCACAGAAGGAACCGGAAACATACGACGAGCACGCCAGTAGAAATAAGAAAACATTCTTACTTCCAAACTACAAACACTTAACAACAAACAAGGAACAAAAAATGAAACTATGGCATGGAAACTTACTCTAAAACGATGAAAGGCAGAAGCGCAGGTCGAATTGTGAACCAAACAACAACAAGCAGCAACCGATGAACTAGCGAAGAAGAAGCACTCACTGAACCAGTAAACAATGTATGTAGCTTCAACGATGACGAAATTGCATTGCAAATATAGAAGAAGGATGAAACATAGAATGCCTATTCAACTGGCGGTGGACAACAATATTGTGCAAAATCACTGCAACATTGTATGGAAAATTTCGAGTAAAAATGTACTTTGAGAAACGTATTTAGATCAATATTTAAGGTTGTCAGGCTATGTAACGACCTCGCAGTATGCAAACATTTAAGTTGTCAGGCCTGTTGGAGGACCTCGTGTCATGTAAATATTTAAGTTGTCAGGCCTATTCAAGCACCTCAAAAAAAGTGTCAATACATTTCAATACAAATACATGCGGCAAGGATGTTATAAACTTTGGAATTCTCGATCACAACACAGCTTGGATATCTAAACATTTCAATATGATTAGTGCAAATAAAAACTTACGGATATATTCACCTAGCAGAAAATGCTAAGACAAACATTCGAACTAATGCTAGCATTAATCCACCTTCAAGCAATACATAGGAAAAATATATGATTCAAAAAGATTGTATACGATAAAAAAGTTTGGATATGTTACCATATAAAACATTGGGAATAGTGAAGCCAACAATAAGACCTCCAATCTATTTTCCAATCAGACCAGTACATATATGGTACTTTTTATTATATAAAAATCTATGTTTTTAGTTCCCTAGCTCCAACAATACATATTATGAAAATATTTGTGGTCAAAGGAAAAACTAATATGTAGTCAACGAATTATCGATCGCTATAGTCCCTCTATGCCTACGGCAGGGACTAATAAGTAGTAAAAATTAACACCATGTGTTAATAATTGAGATGCAAAAGTAATAGAAATGAATCCATAGAAAATAAAATCCTTAAGAATATTAATGATCCTCCTTATTAATGTCATTTTGATTATGAAAAGGAATATGATCATGGTACTATGTTTGTAAAAGGGATATATTACCCTCAAATGAAAATGTAGTTGAAATTGGCATACCTGAGACAAATGTTGATGGATATACGCCATGATAAGGAAAGTATACCCCCATAACTTGATTGTTGATAGTTCATGATAAACCAAAAACCACTTGTAATGACAGATGGAGGTTCATGGTAACCCAACACCACTTTAGAATTGTAATGGTTCAGGATAATCCATAAAAACCTAGGATATGGTTACAGGTAAGCCAAAGAAAATTCAAGATGATGATTAATGATGATGCAAGGGGAGTCAAAATGTTTGTGATTCAAAGAATTGTTGTTGAACCATGTACATGAAAAAATTTCCTAAAACCATTTGATACAATGGTTGGCAACCTATGTATTATGATGGATGGTAACTTCTTTCTTTGAAATTCAACAAATACAAAGTTTATATTTTGCAGGTACAATATGAACACTAAAAAGGAATGAAAATGAAGAATGAAGAAGATCAAAAATGAATATTGTAGAAGACAAAAGACAAAAGAATATTGAACATGAAGAGCATAGAATATGAAAATGAACATTAGACCAATTCAAAAGACGAGTTGAAGAGACATAGGATGATGATTGAATAATGAAATCACAAGTATTTGTTAAGGGGGAGTATGAAGGATTGACTCTTACTTGTGAATCATAAATCATGTCTAAATTATATGATTGCTTGGTAATGATGTAGACCACATATAAAAGTCTACGCATGAATTAAAGATGAGGACAAGGAGAAAAGTTAGGGATGAAGATATTTTAGAATAATTGGAGGGAATCGTAGAGATATTATTGGAGATAGATATGGAGGTGGTTAAATTGAATATCTTATTATGACATATTGTTATGATATTAGTAATGGCCACCCAAAGTTATACAAAGGGACCTAATTGTACGATAGAAACACACATGGTAATGGATTTATTAAAATTAACTTCCCCTTTGAGGGTTTGTTGAGTGTAAACTCTCAGTTTCCCTTGCTTGTTTTGTTTTATTGTATTTTTTGTTGAATATTAAATTCAGAATATGCTATGAACATAATGATAAATTAGGTATTTGAGGATGCAGATGGAATTCACAACTGATGACCATCATATTTTTATGTTGAGATTGGAAACACCAGTTATTGAAGGAAATATTCTCATCATCCTTGATGACCTTCCATGGTTAAAACATTGTGGACACTAAGTAACTACTCTCTAGAGATTGAGTATTATGGCCTACTTGGGGATTCTAATATAACATAGTGAATACAACTAGGAGATACCCATACTTGAACCAACAATTAAAAGCTTAAGTGTCCCTCACACTATCTACAATTTAATTGAGAATGCACTATGATCCAGGTGGATATCAGTGGCCAACCACCTATTCCACTACCTCGAAAAACAATTTTCCACCTTGACAGTTTTTCGACAATTTTTCGGGTCCCAAAATTCCAGGGTCATTTTGAGGACCCAAATGATGTTTTTTGGGATTTGGTGCCAAGAAATTATTTAAATCATGGGCTTAGTACAATTGAAAGTCATTCTTCTCAGTTATACCTTTCCAACGGTGTATCAAGCACCCCAAATAGAGATCATATGCAAAATTTACGTCCACGGGAAGTTGATGTATCAACTACCCCCATTGGGGCCCACAAACCTTTTGTATTTTCATCTTCTGAGGTTATGGTTTTGGATTTTACTTATGTTAAAAAGGCCTTTTGAGCCTCATTGTAACAATCATCTTCTTGCGAATGTGAGTAGCCGTCACATTTCTTCTCAGAGATAAGCTACCACCATTCTAGCGAGTCTTTCACTCGGTATTTTTATCATCTCTGTACATTTATTTCATTAATAGAAATCATGTATTACTGTATTTCTCTGTTTCTGGAAATACATATGTGCATTTCATTGTAATATCTTTAATTTCATTTCTTTCTCAAAAATAATCTGGATCAGTGGTATCAAAGCAAGTTGATCTTGATTGTTTTTTAGTGCATGTCCCCAACGAGGTCCGAGTATAGCAAGTTGGGTCTCGAGCTTGTCTCTCTTGAGGAAAATTGCTCTCGTGGGCCCAAGAAACCCTCCATGGAGGAAGAAAATAAAAATGATGGAGCCGAATATTCTATCAATATGTTTCTTGAGCAAGCTATCACGCGACAGAGGAACGAAATGATGGAGAATTTTTCCCACATCCTTCAATGCCTGTCGATAACAACCAATGCGTCTTCATCAAGTAGCCACTTTGGAGGCACCTCTCCTTTCAAGATACAATTTAATTTTTATATTCTCGTATTTGAAGGACAGATAGATGCAGATTCCCTAGAAAAATGGTTAAATCTGCTAGAAGGTTATTTCTTTGTTCAAAATTTCTTCGACAAGGAAAATATCACCTTCACACTCCTTAAGGATCTCCCCCATGTCAAACATTGGTGGGAAAATTATTGGGAGAAAAGTTCCACAGAGGAGTTTGGAATATATGGGGTCGAGCTCACCTGGGATTTTTTTGTGGATGCGGTCAAGGAACAATATTACCTTGTTGGAAACTATGATGACCAGTACATGAGATGGACCACACTGCGACAAGAGAGGGGCTAAGAAGTGTCAGAGTTCACCCATACCTTCAATAACTTGTGCACCAAGATGGGTATCAAAGACTTCGAGCGACATTTGGTTCTGAAATACCGTGGGGCTCTACACAGATACATCCAAACTGAAATGGATTTTCTGGACATATCATCATTGGGTGTTGCTTATCGATATGTTGTTAAAATCAAGCAAAAATTTAAGCACCACAACAAGTGGGAGTTCAGGTTTGCAAATCCACAACAAGAAAAGTATGGTAAAGATGGCCCTAACAACAAGTCTTCATAAAACCACTCCAAGCCACAGGAAAACAAGGGTAATGGAAAGACGATGAAGGAAACTGAAAAATGGTGCAATTTCCACAAAATCCCCTGGCACAATACCGATGAATATCTCTCAAAATAGTCATTGGTGGCCGAGATCAAAGACAAGGATCTGAACCATGATTCAAAATATGATTCAGAAAATACTGGTAGAAGATAGACCATCAATGCAGACCTCACTACTATTTTCACGACCACAATAATTCAACCAGAAGAACCAATAGATCACGAAGAGGGGGGGCATCTTTTTCATTTACAGATGTGGGTGGAGGGGACCCCATTGCATTTTATTATTAATAGTGGAATCCAGAAGAACCTCATCTCATCATAGGTCATCAAAAAGTTGGGATTGTCGACTACACCACACCCGCAGCCATACAACATCGGGTGGCTTCGCCAAGGATGACATCTATGTGTCAACCAACAGTGTCACTTGTCCTATGGAATCCATCCCTTCAAGGATAAGGTATTATGTGATGTTTTCCTGTTGTATGTCTGTGATGTTCTTTTGGGCCAACCATATATGTGGAAGCACCATGTTATTTATGAGTCTCGACCCCATAGTGTCATTGTTACTCTAGAGGGTCATATGTACAGGATACTAGAGGTAGTTTTGACTATTGTCCCACCTAAACAGTGTCACAAGGTAGTATCTCATACTACAAAATTCAGTTTCTTCACAGTCTTTTCAAAAGGTGAACAAATAACATTGTAACCACTACAGCCTTAGCCCAAGCACGTTCTGTCCAGCAGAAGCAAGTCGAAAATATTAAATAAAATAGTAAGGATTTTGTCTACACATAGTCATCTCATGTAGCCATACTGGTTAAAATATTCCAACCCTTCCAGCCATAGGTTCATGATATCCTTCAACAAGCTAAGCAACACAACTTTTCCAGCAAGGCAAGTAGCTCATCAAGGTTCGGATTCAACACACGCTTCCCCCATCCCTTGGGAACTCAACGCAATGGAGACCATTGCTTCCTAAGTAGGGAGGATTGATCCAGGTGGATATCGGTGGCCACCCACGTATTCCATTGGCTCGAAAAATAGCTTTCCAACTTGGCAATTTTTCGGCATTTTTTCGGGTCCCAAACTTTCGGGGCTATTTTGAGGCCCTAAATGACATTTTTTGGGGATTTGGGGCCCACGAGATTAAATAGAACACCATATTGAGCCAACCAAATTTTTTTCTTCTTGTTTAGACCTTTCCAATGGTGTATCGATCACCCCAAACGAAGATCGTATGCAAATGTTACGCCACCGGGAAGTTGATGTATCAACTACCCCCATCAGGGCCCGTAAACCTTTCGTATTTTCATCTTCCAGGGTTAGGGTTTTGGATTTTACTTATGTTAAAAAGGCCTTTGGAGCCTCATTGTAACAATCATGTTCTTGCGAATGCGAGTAACCATCACATCTCTTCTCAGAGATAAGCTACCACCATTCTAGCGAGTCTTTCACTATGTATTTTTACAATCTTTGTACATTTCTTTCATTAATAGAAATCGTGTATTATTTTGTTTCTTTATTTCTGGAAATATTTATGTGTATTTTATTGTAATGTCTCTGCTTTCATTTTGTTCTAAAAAATAATCTAGATTAGTGGTATCATAGAAGGATGCTCTTGATCGTTTTTCAGTGCATGTCCCCGATGAGGTCCGAGTATAGAAAGTTGGGTCTCGAGCTTGCCTTTGTTGAGGAAAATCATTCTCGCATGCCCAAGAAACCCTCCATGGTCATGGAAGAAAAGAGAAACAACGAAGAAGAATATTCTATCAATTTGTTTCTTGATAAAGCTCTCACGCGACATAGGGATGAAATGATGGAGAATTTTTCCCACATCCTTCAACTCATGTCGATAACAACCGGCGTGTCTTCATCAAGAGGCCACTTTGGAGGCAACTCACCTTTCAAGGTACAAGTTAATTTTGATATTCTCGTATTTGAAGGATAGATAGATACAGATGCCCTAGAAAAATAGTTAAATCTGCTAGAATTTTATGTCTTAGTTCATAATTTCTCCGACAAGGAAAACATCACCTTCGCACTCCTTATGGATCTCCCTAGTGTCAAACATTGGTGGGAAAATTACTGGTAGAAAAGTTTCACAGACAAGTCTAGAATATATGGGATCGAACCCACCTAGGATTTTTTAGTGGATGCAGTCAAGGAAAAATATTAACTTGTTGGAAACTATGATGACCAGTACACGAGATGGACCACACTGCAGCAAGAGAGGAGCCAAGAAGTGTCAGATTTCACCAATACCCTCCATACCTTGTGCACCAATATGGGTATCAAAGACTCTAAGCGACATCTGGTTCTGAAATACCATGGGGATCTACATAGATACATCCAAACTAAAATGGATTTTCTGTACATCTCATCACTGCGTGTTGCTTATCGATATGATGTTAAAATCGAGCAGAAATTTAAGCACCATAACAAGTGGGAGTTCGGGTTTGCAAATACGCAACAACCAAAGTATGGAAAAGATGTCCCTAACAACCATCCTTCATAAAACTAGTCCAAGCCATAGGAAAATAAAGGTAATGGAAAGACGAAGAAGGACACTGGAAAATGGTGTGATTTCCACAAAATCCATTGGAACAACACCGATGAATGTTTCTCAAAACAGTCATTGTGGCCGAGATCAAAGCCAAGAAGTTGAAACATGAATCAGAATCTCATACAGAAAATACTGGTAGAAGACAGATCATCGACGCAGACCCCACTGCTATTGTCGCGATTGCAACAATTCAACCAGAAGAACCAATAGATCATGAAGAGGGGGAGTGCCTTTTTCATTCATAGATGTGGGTGAAGGGGACCCCGTTGTATTTTGTTGTTGATATAGGAAGATAGAAGAACCTCATCTCAGTAGAGGTCATCAAACAGTTGGGATTGTCGACTACACCACACCCACATCCATAAAACATCAGGTGGCTTCTCCAAGGACAAGATCTATGTGTCAGCCAATAGTTTTGCCTATCCTATAGAATCCAACCCTTCAAGGATGAGATATTATGTGATGTTTCCCCATTGGATGTTTGTGATGTTCTTTTGGGCCAGCCATTTATGTGGAAGCGCCATGTTATTTATGATTCTCGACCCTGTAGTGTCATTTTTACTTTGGGTGGTCATCTCTACAAGATACCAGAGGTAGTTTTGACTACTATCCCATCTAAACAGTTCCACAAGTTAGTATCTCATACTACAAAATTCAACTTATTCATAGTATGTTCAAAAGGTGAACAAAATAAAACTGCAACCATTGCAGCCTCATTCCAAGCACGTTATATCCAGCAAAAGCAGGTTGAAAAGATTAAATCAAAGTGTAATGATTCATTCTGCACACATTCATATCATGTAGATAGACCGGTTAAAAAGGTCCAACCCTTCCAACCACAAGTTCATGATATCCTTCAACAAGCTAAGCAGTGCAACTTCTCCAGCAAAGAAAGTAGCTCATTAAGGTTTAGATTCAACAAACACTTCCCCCTATCCCCTGAGAACTCAATGTGATGGAGACCATTTCTTCCTAAGGAGGGAGGATTGATCTAGGTGGATATCGGTGGCTACTCACCTATTCCACTAGCTTGAAAAACAAATTTCCACCTTGGCATTTTTTCGGTAGTTTTTCGGGTACCAAACTTCTGGGGTCATTTTGAGGCCCTAAACGACATTTTTTGGGGATTTGGTACCCAAGGGTTAGTTATGGAAATTAGCCTTGGCCATTCGAGATTCTTTCTTCTCGGTTAGAAATTTCCAATGGTGTATTGAACACCCCAAACAGAAATTGTATGCAAAATTTACGCATCCAAGAAGTTAACATATCAACTACCCCCATCGGGGCCCACAAACCTTTTGTCTTTTCATCTTTCGAGGTTAGGATTTTGGATTTTACTTAAGTGAAAAAGGGCTTCAAAGCCTTATTGTAACAATCATATTCTTGCGAATGAGAGTATTTGTCACATCTCTTCTAAGAGAAAAGCTACCACCATTCTAGTGAGTCTGTCACTATGCATTTTTACAGTCTCTGTACATTTATTTCATTAATATAAATCCTGTATTACTGTATTTATTTTTTTATGGAAATATTTATGTGTATTTCATTGTAATATATTTTCTTTCATTTCGATATAAAAAATAATTTGGATCAGTGGTATCATATTAGGCTTCTCTTGATCGTTTTTCAGTGCATGTCCCTGACGAGCTCTGAGTATAGAAAATTGGGTCTCGAGCTTGTCTCTCTTGAGGACAATCGCTCTCTCACTCCTAAGAAACCCTCCATGGAAAAAGAAAATAAAAATGATGGAGCAAAAGATTCTATCAATCTGTTGCTTGAGTAAGCTCTCATGCGACAGATGGGTGAAATGATGGAGAATTGTTCCCACATCCTTCAACTCTTGTCGATAACAACCAATGCATCTTCATCAAGGGGGCACTTTGGAGGCACCTCTCCTTTGAAGGTACAAGTTAATTTTGATATTCCCATATTTGAAAGACAGATAGATGCATATGCCCTAGAAAAATGGTTAAACCTTCTAGAAGGTTATTTATTTGTTCATAATTTCTCTGAAAGGGAAAATATCACCTTCACACACCTTAAGGCTCTCCCCCATGTTAAACATTGGTGGGAAAATACTGGGACAAAAGTTCCACAGAGGAGTCTGGAATATATGGGGTCAAGCCCACCTAGGATTCGTTTTTGGATGCATTCAAGGAACAATATTACCCTGTTGGAAACTATGATGACCAGTACATCAAATGGACCACACTGTGGAAAGAGAGGGGCCAATTAGTGTTAGAGTTCAACAATACCTTCCATACCTTGCACACCAAGCCAGGTATCAAATACTTTGAGTGACATCTGGTTATGAAATTCCATGGGGATCTACACAAATACATCCAAACTAAAATGGATTTTCTAGACATCTCATCACTGGGTGTTGTTTATCAATATGTTGTTAAAATCGAGCAAAAATTTAAGCACCAGAACATGTGGGAGTTTGGGTCTGCAAATCCGCAACAACCAAAGTATGATAAAGATGGCCCTAACAACCAGCCTTCAAAAAACTAGTCTAAGCCACAGGAAAAGAATGGTAATGGAAAGACTAAGGACACTCGAAAATGGTGCGATTTCCACAAAATTCCCTAGCACAACACCGATGAATCTCACTCAAAACAGTCATTGGTGGCCGAGATAAAAAAACAAGGATCAAAACCATGATTCAGAAAATACTGGTAGAAGATAGATCATCGACAAAGACTCCACTGCTATTGTCGCGACCACAACAATTCAACCAGAAGAACCAATAAATCATGAAAAGGGGGAGCACCTTTTTCATTCACATATGTCGGTGAAGGGGACCCCGCTGCATTTTATTGTTGATATCGGAAGCCAAAAGAACCTCATCTCAACAGAGGTCATCAAACAATTAGGATTGTCGACTACACCACACCCGTAGCCATACAACATCGGGTGGTTTCACCAAGGATGAGATCTTTGTGTCAACCAACATTGTCTCTCGAGTCCTGTCATATGGCATACAAACCTTCAAGGATGAGGTATTATGTGATGTTTCCCCATTGGATATCTGTGATGTTCTTTTGGGCCAACCATATATGTGGAAGCCCATGCTATTTATGACTCTCGACCCCGTAGTTTCATTGCTACTCTCGGGGGTCATCTCTACAGGATACCGGAGGTAGTTCCAACTGCCATCCCACCTAAACAATGCCGCAAAGTAGTATCTCATACTAAAAAATTTAACTTCTTCACAGTTTGTTCAAAAGGTGAACAAAATAACACCGCAACCACTACAGCCTCAATCCAAGCATGTTCTCTCCAATAGAAGCAGGTCGAAAATATTAAAGAAAAGCATAAGGATTCCTTCTACACATAGTCATTTCATGTAGCAAGACAAGTTAGAAATTTCCAACCCTTCCAGCCATAGGTTTGTGACATCCTTCAACAAGCTAAGTAGCGCAACTTCTCCAGCAAGGAAAGTAGCTCATCAAGGTTCAGATTCAACAAATGCTTCCCCTTATCCCCTGGGAACTCAATGCAATGGATACCATTTCTACCTAAGGAGGGAGGATTGATCCATGTGGATATCGGTGGCCACCCACCTATTCCACTGGCTCGAAAAACAGTTTTCCACCTTGGCAGTTCTTCGACAGTTCTTCGTCAGTTTTTCGAGTCCCAAACTTCCGCGACTGTTTTGAGGCCCTAATGGACGTTTTTAGGGGATTTGGGCCCCAGTATTGTGCCTGAGTTACTAGACTGGTCCAGTCGAAATTCGTTCTTCTCAGTTTGATATCAACAGTGTATCGAGTGCATATGAAAAAGTTACGCCCCCGGGAAGTTGACATATCAACTGCCCCCATTGGGGCCCGCAAACATTTTGGCTTTTCATCTTCCAGGGTTAAGGTTTTGGATTTTAATTATGTTAAAAAGGCCTTTGGAGCCTCATTGTAACAATCATCTTCTTGTGAATGCGAGTGGCCATCACATCTCTTCTCAAAGATATGCTACCACCATTCTAGCGAGTCTTTCACTATGTATTTTTACAGTCTCTATACATTTCTTTCATTAATAGAAATCATGTATTATTGTATTTTTTTGTTTTTGACAATATTTATGTGTATTTCATTGTAATATTTTTGCTTTCATTTCATTCTCAAAAATAATCTGGATCAGTGGTATCAGAGCAAGTTGCTCTTGATAATTTTTCAGTCCATGTCCCTAACGAGGTCTGAGTATAGAAATTTGGGTCTCGATCGTGTCTCTCTTGATTACAATTTCTCTCACACGCCCAAGAAACCATCCACGGTGAAGGAAAAGAAAAACAACAGAGCAGAAGATTCTATCAATATGTTTCTTGAGCAATCTCTCACGCGACAGAGGAATGATATGATGGAGAATATTTTTTTGGGTATGTGTTATATTATTTACACGAGTATGATAAGATGGGTATGTGTTATAATTTTTTGTTGGGTATGTGTTATAATTTGGTTGTGATGAATATGTTCATGTTCCAAAGGAAAACATGAGTAAGCTAGATAAGAAGGTTGAAAAGTGTATCTTTATTGGATATAAAGATGGTCTCAAAGGTTATAATCTTTGGAACCCAGAAACTAAGAAGGTAGTGTATAGCTGGGATGTGGTATTTAGAGAAATGAAGGATGTTGTTAAACAGGAATTCCTACCAAGTAAGGAAGAACCAGAGAAAATAGAGTTTGTTTTAAAGGATGATGAGTCAGAATCTACAGAAGAACAAGAATCAGAAGAAGAAGATCCTCATACTTGATTATTGAGGAGATCGATTCGAGAAACAAGGCTATTGGAAAGGTATACTCCATTTGATTTCCATTCAAATTTTTCTTTATCTATTACTGATGATGATCCTAGAACTGTCAGGGAGGCAATGGATTCAAAGGATGGAAATCTCTGGAAAAGGACCATGGACGAAGAAATGGCATCTTTGGATAAGAATGAGGCTTGGGATCTAGTGGAGTTGCCGACTAGAAGAAATACCATTGGCAGAAAATGGGTATTTAAAAAGAAGCTAAATGTAGAAGGAAAAGTGGAGAAATACAAAGCTTGATTAGTAGAAAAGGGTTATTCCCAGGTTGAGGGAATTGATTTTGGTGATATTTTTTCTCTTGTTTCCAAGTTAAACTCTACAATATTTATGTTATATGTTGCTACTGCATTTGATTTTGAAGTAGAACAAATGGATGTCAAGACAACATTCCTACATGGGGATCTGGAAGAAGAAATCTATATGAAGCAACCAAAAGTTTATGTTGTGAAGGGAAAGAAGGAGTTGGTATGAAATATGAAAAATACCCTATATGGTTTAAAACATTAATCACCAAGGATGTGGTATCAAAAATTTGATACTTATATGCTGGGACTTGGCTTCACAAGAAGCAAATAGGATCACTGTGTGTATTTTAAATTAATTGGTGATGATTTTATTTATTTGTTCTTGTATGTGGATGACACGTTGTTGATAGGAAACAAGAAGGAGATTATCCAGGATGTGAAAACTCAGTTGTCCTCTAAATTTAACATGAAGGATCTCAGTGATTCAAATTTCATTTCATGGAAATTAAAAGAGATCGTAAAAAGAGGAAACTCTAGTTAAATCAAAGAAAATATGTCGAGACAATATTACAGAGGTTTAATATGCAGGAATGTAAACCGTTCAAGTTTCCTATTCATGTTGGTGTAAAGCTTTATGTGGATCAGTGTCCCAAGACACAGGAAGAGGAGGAGGACATGTCTTGTGTTCCATATGTGATTGTAGTTGGCAGTTTGATGTATGAAATGGTCTATACTAGATCAGATAGTGCACATGCAGTGGGAGTTTTGAGCAAGTATATGTCAAAACCAGGGAAGGAGCATCTGACAATAGTAAAAAGGGTTTTTAGGTATTTGTGTGGCACTGCTAGCTATGGATTGTGCTACCAAGGAAGAACGGAATTGGACAGAGTGGTGGATATACATGGCTTTGTGGATGTAGACTAGGCTAGATATCTAGACCGTAGGAGATCTACAAGTGGGTATGTGTTTAACCTGTTTGGAGGAGCAATAAGTTGGATGAGCAAAAGACAGATTGTAGTGGAAATTTCAACTATAGAAGTTGAATACCTGGAATCCACTCATGCAAGTAAGGAAGATGCATGGCTACAAATATTGTGTTCAGGTATTGAGTTGGTACAACAAGTTGTAAGGATAGATTGTGGCAGTCAAAGTGCAATTTTTCTAGCGAAGAACACGGCTTATCATTCAAAGACAAAGCATATTGATATTAAATATCACTTTGTGAGAGACATGATTGAAGAAAAGAAAGTATTTATGATGAAGGTGGACACTTTGAATAATGTTGTAGATTCATTAACAAAATCTGTGAGCACTCGGAAGTTCTCTTGGTGTAGAGGATCCATGGGCATTGCTTCCCTAGATTGTTGACTATGTAACCCTGTAACCCCATGTATACAAGGAAAACAACAAGTGGGAGAATGTTGGGTATGTGTTATATTCTTTTCACAATGAGTAGTTGGCGGGGGGGGGTGCAGGGGGGAAAATCCCCCCACGTAGGGGTTCGGGGGTAGTGCCCCTGAGAAAAAAAATTCTACCTTAGGAAACGTGTCACATATTTAGGTGGTTTTTCAGCACATGGTTTCCTCACCAATGGTTTTCTATTTTCGGTTAAGGAATTAGGGTTGTTGACTAATCCAATTCATTGGGTTAGGGCTTTGGATGTTGCTCGCTCCTATATGTATATTGTATTGTAAACAATGTATCACTATGAATAAATATAGAATATGTTGGTTTTCCCAGTTTGGGTTTCCAGGAGAAAAATCTTCGTTTAATGTTTTTATTTGTCATTGTATATTTTCTGTTCTTTTACTGAAAATTTGTTTGCAGTAAATATTGTACAAGGTTAAAATCTACATCTATCCCACATCCTTCAACGCATGTCGATAACAACCAACGTGTCTTCATCAAGAGGCCACTTTGGAGGCACCTCACCTTTCAAGGTACAAGTTAATTTTGATATTCCCGTATTTGAAGCACATATAGATGCAAATGCTAGAAGGTTATTTCTTTGTTCATAATTTCTCTGACAGGGAAAAGATCACCTTTGCACTCCTTAAGGATCTCCAGCAAGCCTACTTGGGATTTTTTTGTGGATGCAGTCAAGGAACAATATTACTCTGTTGGAAACTATGATGACTAGTACATGAGATGGACCACACTGCAGCAAGAGAGGGGCCAAGCATTCTCAAAGTTCACCAATACCTTTCATACCTTGCGCACCAAGATGGGTATCAAAGACTTGAAGTGATATCTAGTTCTGAAATACCACAGGGCTCTACAAAGATATATCCAAACTGAAATGGATTTTATGAACATCTCATAAGTGGGTGTTGCTTATCGATATGTTGTTAAAATCGAGAAGAAATTTAAGCACCAGAACAAGTGGGATTTCGAGTCTGTAAATCCGCAACAACCAAAGTATGGTAAAGATGGTCTTAACAACTAGCCTTCAAAAAACTAGTCCAAGCCACAGGAAAAGAAGGGTAATGGAAAGATGAAGAAGGACACTAGAAAATGGTGTGATTTCCAAAAAATCCCCTGGCACAACATCGATGAATGTCTCTCAAAATAGTCATTTGTGGCCGAGATCAAAGACAAGGAGCTAAACCATGATTTAGAATATGATTCAGAAAATATTGGTAGAAGACAGATCATCGACGTAGACCCCACTTCTATTGTCGTGACCACAACAATTGAAGCAGAAGAACTAGAAGATTATGAAGAGGGGGAGCACCTTTTTAATTATATATGTGGGTGAACAGGACCCCACTGCATTTTATTATTGATAGAGGAAGCTAGAAGAACCTCATCTTAGCAGAGGTTGTCAAACATTTGGGATTGTCGACTACACCACACCCGCAACCATACAACATCGGGTGACTTCACCAAGAAAGAGATCTATGTGTCATCTAGTAGTGTTTCCTATCCTATGCCATCCATCCCTTCAAGGATGAGGTATTATGTGATGTTTCCACATTGGATGCTTGTGATTTTCTTTTGGGCCAACCATATATGTGGAAGCACCATGCTATTTATGAGACTCAACCCCGTAGTTTCATTGTTACTCTGGGGGGTCATCTCTATAGGATACCCAAGGTATTTTCAACTATTGTCCCACCTAAAAAATTTTGCAAGGTAGTATCTCATACTACAAAATTCAACTTCTTCACAGTTTGTTCAAAAGGTGAACAAAAGAACACCACAACCATTGCAGCCTCAGTCCAAGCATGTTCTCTCTAGTAGAAGTAGGTTGACAAGATTAAATAAAAGTGTAAGGATTCCTTCTGCACATGGTCGACTCATGTAGATATACTAGCTAAAAATGTCTAACCCTTCCAGCCACAGGTTCATGACAGCCTTCAAAAACATAAGGAGCCCAACTTCTCCAACAAGGAAAGTAGCTCATCAAGGTTAGGATTCAACAAACGCTTCCCCCTGTCTCCTAGGAACTCAACACAATGGAGACCATTTCTTCCTATTGAGGGAGGATTTATCTAGGTAGATAACAGTGGCCACCCACCTATTCCACTGGCTCAAAAAATAGTTTTCCACCTTGGCATTTTTTCGACAGTTTTTCAGGAACCAAACTTATGGCACCGTTTTGAGGCCCTAAACGATGTTTTTTGAGGATTTATAATCCAATATATGAATAAAACCATTGTCCTGGGCTGGTCAAAATTTGTTCTTCTCGATTAGACATTTCCAACGATGTATCGAGAGCCCCAAATGGAGTTCGTATGTAAACGTTACATCCACGGGAAGTTGACGTATCAACTACCCCCATCATGGCCCGCAAACCTTTTGGATTTTCATCTTAAAGGGTTAGGGTTTTGGATTTTATTTATGTTAAAAGGGCCTTTGGAGCCTCATTGTAACAATCATCTTCTTTTGAATGTGAGTAGCCATCACATCTCTTCTCAGAGATAAGCTACCACCATTCTAGCGAGTCTTTCACTATGTATTTTTACAGACTTTGTACATTTATTTCATTAATAGAAATCGTGTATTACTATATTTATTTGTTTCTAGAAATATTTATGTTTATTTCATTGTAATATCTTTGCTTTAATTTCATTCTCAAAAATAATCTAGATCAGTGGTATCAAAGTAGGTTGCTCTTGATCGTATTAGTGCATGTCCCTGACAAGGTCTGAGTATAGAAAGTTGGGTCTCTAGCTTGTCTCTCTTGAGGAAAATCGCTCTCACACGCTCAAGAAACCCTCCATGGTGGAAGAAAAGAAAAATGACAGAGCAGAAGATTTTATCAATTTGTTGCTTGAGCAAGCTCTCACGAAATAGAGGGACAAAATGATGGAGAATTTTTCCCACATCCTTCAACGCCTGCCAATAAAAAATGGCGCGTCTTCATCAAGCAACCACTTTGGATGCACCTCACCTTTCAAGGTACAAGTTCATTTTGATATTCCCGTATTTGAAGGACAGATAGATGTAGACTCCCTAGAAAAATGGTTAAATGTGCTATAAGGTTATTTCTTTGTTCATAATTTCTCCGACAAGGAAAAGATCACCTTCACACTCCTTAAGGCTATGCCCCATGTCAAACATTGGTGGGAAACTTACTGGAAGAAAAGTTCCACAAAATATTCTGGAATATATGGGGTCGAGACCACTTGGGATTTTTTTGTGGATGCGGTCAGGGAAAAATATTACCTTGTTGGAAACTATGATGACCAATACATGAGATGGACCACACTACGATAAGAGAGGGGCCAAGCAATGTCCGAGTTCACCAATACCTTTCATACCGTGCACACCAAGATGGGCATCAAAGACTCTGAACGACATCTCATTATGAAATATCATGGGGCTCTACACAAATAAATCCAAATTGAAATGGATTTTCTGGACATCTCATCATTGGGTGCTTCTTATCGATATGTTGTTAAAATCGAGCAGAAATTTAAGCACCAGAACAAGTGGGAGTGTGGGTCTGCAAATCCACAACAACCAAAGTATGGTAAAGAATGCCCTAACAACCAGCCTTCAGAAAACCAGTCCAAGCCATAGGAAAAGTAGGGTAATGGAAAGATGAAGAAGGAAACTGGAAAATGGTGTGATTTCCATAAAATTCCCTGGAACAACACCGATGAATGTCACTCAAAATAGTCATTATTGGTCACGATCAAAGACAAGGAGCCAAACCATGATTCAAAATATGATTAAGAAAATACTCGTAGAATACATATCATTGATGTAGAACCCACTACTATTATCGTGGCTGCAACAATTCAACCAAAAGAACCAACAGATCATGAAGAGGGGGAGCTCCTTTTTCATTCACATATGTGGGTGAAGGGGACCCCGCTACATTTTATTGTTGATAGTGGAAGCCAGAAGAACCTCATCTCAGCAGAGGTCGTAAAATAGTTGGGATTGTCGATTACCACACCCACAACAATACAACATCATGTGGCTTCGCCAAGGATGAGATATTCATGTCAGCCAGTAGTGTTGCATGTCCTATGGCATCTAGCCCTTCAAGGATGAGGTATTATGTGATGTTTCCCCATTGGATGTTTGTGATGTTCTTTTGGTCTAGCCATATATGTGGAAGTGCCATGTTATTTATGAGTCTCGACCACGTAGTATCATTGTTACTCTGGGGGGTCATCTCTACAAGATACCAGAGTTAGTTCTGACTACTGTCCCACATAAACAATGTCGCAAAGTAGTATCTCATACTACAAAATTCATCTTCTTCGCAGTCTCTTCAAAAGATGAACAAAAGAAAATTGCAACCACTACAGCCTCAGTCCAAGCATGTTCTCTCCAACAGAAGCAAGTTGACAATATTAAAGAAAAGCATCAAGATTCCTTCTACACACAGTCATCTCATGTAGACATACTGGTTAAAAAGGTCCAACCCTTCCAGCCACAGGTTCATGACAGCCTTCAACAAGCTAAGAAGTGCAACTTCTCCAGCAAGGCAAGTAGTTGATCAAGGTTCAGATTCAACAAATGCTTCCCCCTATCCCATGGGAACTCAACACAATGGATACCACTTCTTCTTGAGGAGTAAGGATTGATCTAGGTGGATATCGGTGGCCACCCACCTATTCCACTGGCTCGAAAAAACGTTTTCCACCTTGGCAGTTTTTCAAGTCCCAAACTTTTGGGGCCGTTTTGAGGCCCTAAACGACGGTTTTTGGGGATTTGGGGCCCAAATGATTACTAATGACATTGGCATGGGCCAGTCAAAATTCGTTCTTCTCGGTTAAACCTTTCCAATAGTGTATTGAGCACCCCAAACGAAGATTGTATGCAAACTTTATGCTCCCGGGAAGTTGTCTTTTCATATTTCAGGGTTAGGGTTTTGGATTTTACTTATGTTAAAAGGGCCTTTGAAGCCTCATTGTAACAATAATCTTCTTGCTAATGTGATTATCCATCACATCTCTTCTAACAGATAAGATACCACCATTCTAGTGAGTCTTTCACTATGTATTTTTACAGTCTCTATACATTTATTTCATTAATAAAAATCATGTATTACTGTATTTCTTTGCTTCTGGCAATATTTATATATATTTCATTGTAATATATATGTTTTAATTTTGTTCTCAAAAGTAATCTGGATCAGTGGTATCAGAGCAAGCTTCTCTTGATCATTTTTTACTGCATGTCCCTGACGAGGTCCGAGTATAGAAAGTTGGGTCTCGAGCTTGTCTCTCTTGAGGAAAATCGCTCTCGCACGACCAAGAAACCCTCTATAGCGTAAAAAAATATAAACGACGAAGCAGAAGATTCTATCGATATGTTGCTTGAGCAAGCTCTCACATGACAAAGGGATGAAATGATGGAGAATTTTTCCCACATCCTTCAACGTCTTCCAATAACAACAAACACATATTCATTAAGCGGTCACTTTGGAGGTGACTCGCCTTTCAATGTACAAGTTAATTTTGATATTTCTGTATTTGAAGGATATATAAATTCAGATGCCCTAGAAAAATGGTTAAATATGCTAGAAGGTTATTTCTTTGTTCATAATTTCTCTGACAGAGAAAAGATCACCTTCGCACTCCTTAAGGCTCTCCCCCATGTCAAACATTGGTGGGAAAATTACTGGGAGAAAAGTTCCATAGAGGAGTCTGGAATATATGGGGTCGAGCCCACTTGGGATTTTTTGGTGGATGTGGTCAAGGACTAATATTACCCTGTTGGAAACTATGATGACCAGTACATGAGATGGACCACACTACGGCAAGTGAAGGGCCAAGTAGTGTTGGAGTTCACCAATACCTTCCATACCTTGCGCACCAAGTTGGGTATCAAAGACTCTGAGCAACATCTGGTTCTGAAATACAGTGGGGATCTACACAGATACATCCAAACTGAAATGGATTTTTTGGACATCTCATCACTAGGTGTTTCTTATCGACATGTTGTTAAAATTGAGTAGAAATTTAAGCACCAGAACAAGTTGGAGTCCACGTCTACAAATCCGGAACAACCAAAGTATGGTAAAGATGGACCTAACAACCAGCCTTCATAAAACCATTCCGAGCCATAGGAAAATAAGGGTAATGGAAAGACAAAGAAGGACACTGGAAAATGGTGTTATTTCCACAAAATCACCTGGCACAACACCAATGAATGTCGCTCAAAACAGTCATTGGTGGCCGAGATCAAAGACAAGGAGCTGAACCATGATTCAGAATATGATTCAAAAAATACTTATAGAAGATAGATCATCGATGGAGAGCCCGTTTTTGTTGTCATGACCACAACAATTCAACCAGAAGAACCAACATATCATGAAGAGGGGGAGCAATCTCTCACGTGACAGAGGGACGAAATGATGTAATTTTTCCCACATCCTCCAACGCATGTCAATAACAACCAACACATCTTCATTAAGAGGCCACTTTGGAGGCACCTCACCTTTCAAGTTACAAGTTAATTTTGATATTCTCGCATGTGAAGGAAAAATAGATGCAGATGCCCTAGAAAAATATTTAAATCTTCTAGAAGGTTATTTATTTGTTCATAATTTCTCTAAAAAGGAGAATATCACATTCACACTCCTTAAGGATCTCCCCCATGTCAAACATTGGTGGGAAACTTACTGGGAGAAAATTTCCATAGAACAGTCTGGAATATATGGAGGCGAGCCCACCTAGGATGTTTTTGTGGATGCAGTCAAGGAACAATATTACCCTATTGGAAACTATGATAAGCAGTTCATGAGATGGACCACGTTGCAGCAAGAGAGGGGCCAAGCAGTGTTGGAGTTCACCAATACCCTCCATATCTTGCGTACCAAGATGGGTATCAAAGACTCTGAGCGACATCTGGTTTCTAAATATTGTGGGGCTCTACACAGATACATCCAAATTGAAATGGATTTTTTGGACATCTCATCATTGGGTGTTTCTTATCAATATGTCGTTAAAATAGAGCAAAAATTTAAGCACCAAAACAAGTGGGAGTTCAGATCTACAAATCCACAACCACCAAAGTATGGTAAAGATGGCCCTAACAACCAAAATTCAAAAAAATAGTCCAATCCACAGGAAAAGAAGGGTAATGGAAAGACGAAGAAGGAAACTAGAAAATGGTTTGATTCCCACAAAATCCACTGGCACAACACCGATGAATGTTGCTCAATATAGTCATTGGTGGCTAATATCAAAGACAAGGAGTCGAACCATGATTCAGAAAATGCTGGTAGAAGAGAGATCATCGACGCAGACCCCACTTCTATTGTCGCAACCACAACAATTCAACCAGAAGAACCAACAGATCATGAAGAGGGGGAGATCCTTTTTCATTCACATATATGGGTGAATGGGACCCTGCTACATTTTATTGTTGATAGCAGAATCCAGAAGAACCTCATCTCAGTAGAGGTCTTCAAATAGTTGGGATTGTCGACTACACCACACCCATACCCATACAACATTAGGTGGTTTCTCCACGTATGAGATATCTATTCAAATAGGAGTGTCACTTGTCCTATGGCATCCATCCCTTCAAGCATGATGTATTATGTGATGTTTCCCCGTTGGATTTATGTGATGTTATTTTGGGCCAGCCATATATGTGGAAGCGCCATGTTATTTATGAGTCTCGACCCCATAGTGTCATTTTTACTCTAGGGGGTCATATCTACATGATACCGGAGGTAGTTCCGACTACTTTCCCACCTAAACAGTGTCACAAGGTAGTATCTCATACTAAAAAATTTAGCTTCTTCATAGTCTATTCAAAAGGTGAACAAAAGAACACCGCAACCACTGCAGCCTCAGTCCAAGCACTTTCTCTCCCGTAGAAGCAGGTCGGCAAGATTAAAGCAAAGTGTAAGGATTCATTCTACAAACAGTCATCTCATGTAGCCAGACTAGTTAAAAATGTCCAACCCTTCGAACCACAAGTTCATGACAACCTTCAACAAGCTAAGGAGTGCAACTTCTCCAGCAAGGAAAGTAGCTCATCAAGGCTTGGATTCAACAAACACTTCCCCTTATCCCTTGGGAACTCAACGCAATGGAGAAAATTTCTTCATAAGGAGGAAAGATTGATCTAGGTGGATATCGGTGGCCACCCACCTATTCCACTGGCTCAAAAAACAATTTTTCACCTTGGCATTTTTCCAGCAGTTTTTCGAGAACCAAACTTATGGGGTCGTTTTGAGGCCCTACACGACATTTTCTAAGGATTTATAGTCCAAGGTATTTGAAAAATCATTGTCTTGGGCTGATCGAAATTCATTCTTCTCGGTTAGACCTTTCCAATAGTGTATTGAGAGCCCCAAATGGAGTTCGTATGTAAACGTTACGCCCTTAGGAAGTTGATGTATCAACTACCCCCATCATGGCCCGCAAATATTTTGGATTTTCATCTTCAGTGGTTAGGGTTTTTTATTTTAATTATGTTAAAAAGGCCTTTGGAGCCTCATTGTAACAATCATCTTCTTGTGAATGCACGTAGCCATCACATCTCTTCTCAGAGATAAGCTACCACCATTCTAGCGAGTCTTTCACTATGTATTTTTACAGACTTTGTACATTTATTTCATTAATAGAAATGGGGTATTACTATTTTTCTTTGCTTCTGGAAATATTTATGTTTATTTCATTGTAATATCTCTGCTTTCATTTCATTCTCAAAAACAATTTGGATCAGTGGTATCAGAGTAGGCTGGTCTTGATCATTTTTTAGTGCATGTCCCCGACGAGGTCCAAGTATAGCAAGTTGGGTCTCTAGCTTGTCTCTCTTTAGGAAAATCGCTCTCAAACGCCCAAGAAACCCTCCATGGTGGAAGAAAAGAAAAACAATGGAGCAGAAGATTCTATCAATTTGTTACTTAAGCAAGCTCTCATGCAACAGAGGGACTAAATTATGGAGAATTTTGCCCACATCCTTCAATGCCTGCCAATAAAAACCGACGCATATTCATCAAGCGGACACTTTGGATGCACCTTACCTTTCAAGGTACAAGTTAATTTTGATATTCTTGTATTTGAAGGACATATAGATCCAGATTCCCTAGAAAAATGGTTAAATCTACTATAAGGTTATTTCTTTGTTCATAATTTCTCCGACAAGGAAAATATCACCTTCACACTCCTTAGGGCTCTCCCCCATGTCAAACATTGGTGGGAAACTTACAGGTTAAAATTTCCACAAAGGAGTCTGGAATATATGCGGTCAAGGAACAATATTACCCTGTTGGAAACTATGATGACCAGTACATGAGATGAACCACATTACGGCAAGAGAGGGGCCAAGTAGTGTCCGAGTTCACCAATACCTTACATACCTTGCACACCAAGATGGGTATCAAAGAGTCTAAGCGACATCTAGTTATGAAATATTGTGGGCTCTACACAGATAAATCCAAATTGAAATGGTTTTTCTGTACATCTCATCATTGGGTTATTCTTATCAATATGTTGTTAAAATCGAGCAAAGATTTAAGCACTAGAACAAGTGGGAGTTCGAGTCTGAAAATCCACAACAACCAAAGTATGGTAAAGAATTCCCTAACAACCAGCCTTCAAAAAACCAATCCAAGCCATGGGAAAAGAAGGGTAATGGAAATATGAAGAAGGAAACTGGAAAATGGTGTGATTTCCATAAAATCCCTTGGAAAAACACCAATGAATGTCACTCAAAACAATCATTGGTGGTTGAGATCAAAGACAAGGAGCCAAACCATGATTCAAAATATGATCCAGAAAATATTCGTAGAAGGCAAATCATTGATGCAGACCCCACTGCTATTATCATAACCGCAACAATTCAACCAAAAGAACCAGCAGATTATGAAGAGGGGGAGCTCCTTTTTCATTCATAGATGTGGGTGAAGGGGACCCTGCTGCATTTTATTGTTGATAGTGGAAGCCAGAAGAACCTCATCTTAGTAGAGGTCATCAAACAGTTGGGACAACTACAACACACCCGCAACCATACAATATCAGGTGGCTTTGCCAAGGATGAAATCTTCATGTCAGCCAGCAGTGTCGTTTTTCCTATGGCATCCATCCCTTTAAGGATGAGGTATTATGTGATGTTTCCTAATTGGATGTTTGTGATGTTCTTTTGGGTCAACCATATATGTGGAAGTGTCATGCTATTTATGAGTCTCGACCGCGTAGTATCATTGTTAGTCTGGGCGGTCATCTCTATAGGATACCAGAGTTAGTTATAACTATTGTCCCACCTAAATAGTGTCACAAGGTAGTATCTCATACTACAAAATTCAGCTTCTTCATAGTCTTTTCAAAAGGTGAACAAAAGAACACTGCAACCATTGCATCCTCAGTCCAAGCACGTTCTCTCCAGCAGAAGCAGGTTGACAAGATTAAAGCAAAGCATAAGGATTCCTTCTACAAAAATCCATCTCGTGTAGTCATACTAGTTAAAAAGGTCCAACCCTTCCAGCCACAAGTTCATGACAGTCTTCAACAAGCTAAACAACGCAACTTCTCCAGTAAGGCAAGTAGTTGATCAAGGATCGGATTCAACAAACGCTTCCCCCTATCCCATGGGAACTCAACACAATGGAGATCATTTCTTCCTAAGGAGGAAGGATTGATCTAGGTGGATATCGATGGCCACCCACATATTCCACTGGCTCGAAAAAAAGTTTTCTACCTTGGCAGTTTTTTAGGTACCAAACTTCCGGGGCCGTTTTGAGGCCCTAAACGACGTTTTTTGGGGATTTGGGGGCCAAACGTTTACTAATGAAATTGGCATGGGCCAGTCAAAATTCGTTATTCTCGGTTAAACCTTTCCAACGGTTTATCGAGCACCCCAAACGAAGATCATATTCAAACTTTATGCCCCCGGGAAGTTGACGTATCAACTACCCACATTGGGGTCCGCAAACCTTTTGTCTTTTCATATTTCAGGGTTAGGGTTTTGGATTTTACTTATGTTTAAAAGGTCTTCAGAGCCTCATTGTAACAATCATCTTCTTTCTAATGTGAGTTTCCATCACATATCTTCTAATAGATAATCTACCACCATTCTAGTGAGTCATTCACTATGTATTTTTACAGTCTTTGTACATTTCTTTCATTAATAAAAATCGTGTATTACTGTATTTCTCTGTTTCTGGAAATATTTATATATATTTGATTGTAATAAATATGCTTTCATTCTAATAGATAAGCTACCACCATTCTAGTGAGTCATTCACTATGTATTTTTACAGTCTTTGTACATTTCTTTCATTAATAAAAATTGTGTATTACTGTATTTCTCTGTTTCTGGAAATATTTATATATATTTGATTGTAATAAATATGCTTTCATTTTTTTCTCAAAATTAATCTGGATTATTTGATCTATATTGATATTGGTGGCCACCCACATTTTCCAACTGGCTCAAAATAGTTTTCTGACAATTTTGGTAATTTACTATTTTTAGCAGTTTTCACTTCCGGAGTCGTTTTGAGGCCCTAAACGATGTTTTTTGGGAAATAGGTTTGAAAAATAAAAATTTATTTTTTATTTTGCATAAAATGAATCTCCTCGACGATACCTTTCCAATAGGCTATCATACGCCTAAAACGGAGATCGTATGCAAAAGTTACGACCCCGGGAAGTTGATGTACTAACTTAACCAAACGGGGCCCACATGACTTTTGGCACTTCATCTCCTAGGGTTAGGTTTTTGGATGTATATGGTTTTTGAAATTCATGCTTATTGTAAAAATTCCTTCAGATCCCCATTGTAATCATCTTCTTTCGAATGAGCACAGCCGTCACATCTCTTCTCAGAGATAAGCCACCACCATTCCAGCAAGCTTATTTCCGCTGCATTTTACAGTTTTCAACTTATTTCGTTATTGAATAGAAAACCAGTTTTACTCAATCTCTGTTATTTGTGTTAAGAACCTGTTAATAATCTGTATTCATTTTAGTATGCTCATAAAATCTAGATCAATGGTATCAGAGCATTCTGATCCTTGTTGTCTTAATGCATGTCCCCAACGAGGTCGGAGTACAAAGAGTTGGGTCTCGAGCTTGTTTCTCTTGAGGGAAAAAGCTCTTGCATGCCCAAGCGAACTCTCATGGTAGGAGAAAATAAATATGATGGGACAGGAGATCCTTTTACACTGTTGATTTAGGAATCCCTCACACAACAAAGTAAAGAGATGATGGATAGTTTCGCGCAAATCCTTTGGTGGCTACCAACAGGCGATGCATCTTCTTTGAACGGAGGTGCCACCCCCTTCAAGGTACAAACAAAATTCGATATTCCTATATTTTAAGGTAAAATAGATGCATATTTCATAGACAAGTGGTTTAATCTACTAGAAGGGTATTTGTTTGTCCATAACTTTTCAAATAGAGAAAAGATTACTTTTGCACTCCTCAAAGTCGTTCCCCATGTCAAATATTGGTGGGAAACTTTATGTGAGAAAAAGGAAACAGAGGAACCCTCATTATTTACAGTCACATGCACCTGGGAATCCTTCAAGTATGCTATTAAGGAACAATACTACCCTGTCAGAAGTTATGACGACCTGTATACCAAATGGACCACATTGCAGCAAGAAAGAGACCAAGCAGTGCCAGATTTCACAAATATTTTCCATACCTTGCACACCAAGATGGGTATCAAATATTCAGAGTGACATCTGGTGCTCAAGTATCACAGTTCTCTGCATAGATACATCCAAACTGAAATGGAATTTCTAGACATCTCATCATTTGGCGCGGCCTACCGATATGTCGTCAAAATCGAGTAGAAGCTCAAGCAAAAGATGTGGAAATTTGGGCCTGGGAACCCCTCACAACAAAATCTAGGAAAGGGAAACCCCAACCCACAGAACAAAGGACAGAACAAATATGGACAATATCAAGACAACCAGTTCAAGCCACAAGAAAAGAAGGACACCGGAAAGACAAAGAAAGATATCAGGAAGTGGTGTGACTTCCATAAGAGCCCTTGGCATAACACTGATGACTGCCGCTCAAAGTAGTCACTGGTGCTCGAAGTTAAAGCCTCTAAATCAGATGTGGATTCTTACTCTAAGCCAGAACCATAAAGGGGAACACGGATCATTGACACGGAACCCAGTGCCACCATTTCTACCACCAAGCTCCATCCTGGTGAACCAGATGAGCCAGAAGGAGAGTGCCTCTTCCATTCACAGATGTGGGTAAAAGGCACCATGTTGCACTTCATCGTTGATAGCGGTAGCCAGAAGAACCTCATCTCAGTAGAGGTCGTCAAGTAGTTGGCCCTACCGACAACGCCGCACCCACATCCTTACACCATTGGATGGCTCTGCCAAGGAAGTGAACTCCGCGTCAACCAACAGTGTCGATTGTTGTACGGCATCAAGCCCTTCAAAGATGAGGTATTGTGTGATGTTTCTCCTCTCGAAGTTTGTGATGTTCTTTTGGGCCAACCTTATTTATGGAAATTTCATGTTGTACATGAGTCTAGGCCTCATAGTGTTAATATTACTTTGAACAAGAAATTGTACAGGATACCCGAGGCAGTCCCACCTAGTGTTATTTCCTTGATCTTTGCTAAGCAATGTAGGAAGATCATCTCTCAAACAGGGAAGTTTGTCTTCCTCGTGATTTTCTCTCAGAATAAGTGAAAGATCACAGCCACATCCAGGGTCTCTACGGCCGACCTCTCCACACAGTAGAAGAAAGTAGATAAGGTCGTGGAAGAATACTCGTATATATTCTCCTCACCTACAGGGGTACCTCTACACTGCCAGGTCAAGCACCCCATCGATCTGATCCCTGGCACATCACTACCGAATGGGCCAGTATATCATCGCTCTCTGCTAGAGAATGAGGAGATCAAGCGACATATCCAAGAACTACTCCACAAGGGGCACATCTGTCCCATCTCATTACCTTGTGGGAGCCCAATCATGTTGGTACAGAAGAAAGATGGAACCTGGCGAATCTACATTTATTACCGAGCTCTAAATAAAATCATAGTCAGAAACCGGTACCCGATTCCCTGAATCGACGACCTCCTTGATCAACTCACGCAGGTCAAATACTTCAGTAATATTGATATGAATTATGGTTGCCACCAGGTCCCGATAGAATAGACAGATGTATGGAAGACTGCCTTCAAGTCAAAGGAAGGCCTTTTTGAATGGTTGGTCATGCCCTTTGGTTTGAAAAATGCTCCAGCCACTTTCATGAGGATGATGGACGATATCCTATGACCATTCACCAATACTTTTGTAGTGTTCTATCTAGATGACATTATCATTTACAACAAGACTTGGGTCGAACACTTGCAACATATTTAGCTGGTTTTCCACACCCTGTGGCAGCACAAGCTATACGCCAACTTGGAAAAATTCTCCTATGGCATGGACAGGGTCCATTACCTGGGCTACATCATTGATCAGCATGGCATACATGTGGATCCAGCCAAGATCCAAGTCATTCGTGACTGGCCAGCCCCAACCACACTCACTGAGCTTCGGAGCTTCTTTGGCCTTGCCAATTTCTATCGCAAGTTCATGTTGGGATTCTCCCATATTGCATGGGCCCTCAGCCAAATAAACAGGGGTGGTGGTAAGTCGAAATTTGCATGGGGTCAGTCCCAACAACAAGCATTCGATGATTTAAAGCAGCGCTTGTGCTCAGCCCCAGTACCTTCACTACCAGATTTGCAGCAACCCTTTGAGATCGAGACAGATGTTGCAGACTATGTTGTGGGTGCCATTCTCACTCAACACAGCCACCCCTTGGCCTATCATAGTGAGACACTATCAGATGTTGTCTGTAATTACCCTACTTATGACAAAGAAATGTACTCCATTGTGAAATCCTGCTGCCAGTGGAGACTTTACATTCTTGGGAAGGAGACAATCATCCACATTGATCATAAGCCACTGTACTTCATGCAGACACAAGGAAAATTGCAGAATGATTGCCATAAAAAATGGTCCACATACTTGCAACAATTCCACCTCAACATCAAGTATAAAATAGGAAGTATCAATCACATCATTGATTTCCTCAGCAGACCGCTAGTAATGACACTCACCACGGTGCTATACTCTTGTGTCCATGAGACCTCTGGATGGCCCCGACTCTATGAGACAAACCCAGACTTCACCACCACCTACTAAATATTGGGTGCAAACGTAGTTGTCGATAATTTCCATCTTCAGGATGGGTTGTTGTGTCATCTGGGCCATATCTGTGTTCCATCAAGCGAGTGTGCAAAGATGATCTGGGAAGCCCACTACAGTCGGGTGGCAGGACACTTCGGAATCGAAAAGACAGTGGCGATGCTACATAAACATTTATATTGGTTGAAACTTCGACAGGAGGTCAGCAAGTATATCAGGTCCTGCACTGCCTGCGTTATTGCCAAACCGACCACTAAGAAATAGGGCCTGTACACCCCTCTTCCTACTTCTAACAGGCCATGGGAATCCATCTCAATGGACTACATGTCGAGCCTCCCATCCACCAAGCGGGTAAATGACTGTGTTTTTGTGGTTGTTGATCGCTTTTCTAAGATGGTGATTATGGTTGCCTACAAGAAGAGAATCACAGCAAATGCCACTGCCAAGATCTTCTTTGAACGAGTCTAGGTACATTTTTTAATCCCACAAACCATTGTCTCAGATTGGTACAGTCGATTTCTCATCACATTTAGGTTGAGCCTTTGGTCACTGTTGGACACCAAGCTAACCAAAACACGGCCTTCCACCCCCAGACAAATGGCCAAACCGAGGTTGTAAATCAAATGATTGTGCATATCCTTCACATGTATAATTCAAAGCACCCCCACACATGGGATGAGAGCCTTCCCTATATCCAACATAGTTACAACCAAGCCCTTCTTATCTCAACCGACCACAACCCCTTTCAGGTGGGGTTGGGATTCCAACCATTGGGTCCCATAAATGTTTCACTTCCCCTTGCGGTCACCTCGATCGACTCATCTCCTGCTCCAACTGAGGCTGAAAAATGCCCCCGGTTCATTGAGTAGATCCAACACATCCTCCAACAGGTTCAGGATATCCTACATAAGTCTAATGATAAGTACAAACAATGCCATGATCAACATCGAGTGCCACATAAGTTTCAAGTGGGCGACAAAGTTTGGTTGCACTTAAAGAAAGAACGCCTTACAGGACCCCATCGAAAGCTTCACCCACGACATTATGGACCATACACTATCACCAAGGTCATGGGGGATAATTATTTTGAGCTCAACATTCCTCCTTTCCTTGGTCTGCACCCAGTGTTCAATGTGGACCTCCTTCGCCCTTATTTCCCACCATTATTGGACACCTCAGAAGTAGCAGAACAACTGACACCAACAGAGATCAACCCCAACTACTTACAAAAAGGATCCAATGATCATATTGTGGACACATGGATCAAGGGCACTTGACAACAAAGGATCCAGCTTTATCGAGTCGTCAAAGCAGGGCAACTCCTACACCAAGGCAAGTGGCTCACCCGAGGCCAAATTCAGCAGAAATTTCCTCATCTGATGGGGGACCTCAATGCAATGGAGACCATTTCTTCCTAAGGAGGTAGGATTGATACAGATGGATATCGGTGGCCACCCACCTTTTCCAACTGGCTTGAAACAATTTTCTGGCAATTTTGGTAATTTACTATTTTTAACAGTTTTCACTTCCAGAGCCGTTTTGAAGCACTAAACGATGTTTTTTTGGAAAACAGGTTTGAAATATACAATTTCCTTCAATATTTCTCCCAAAATAAATCTCCTCGACGATACCTTTCCAATGGGCTATCATATGCCTAAAACGGAGATCGTATGCAAAAGTTACGACCCAGGGAAGTTGATGTACTAACTTAACCAAATGGGGCCCACATGACTTTTGGTGCTTCATCTCCTAGGGTTAGGTTTTTGGATGTCTAGGGTTTTTGAAATTCCTGCTTATTGTAAAAAGGCCTTCAGAGCCTCATTTTAATCATCTTCTTGCGAATGAGCGCAACCATCACATCTCTTCTCAGAGATAATCCGCCACCATTCCAGCAAACTTGTTTCCGCTGCATTTTACAGTTTTCAGCTTATTTCGTTATTGAATAGAAAACCAGTTTTATTGTATCTCTATTATTTTGTGTTAAGCACCTGTTAATAATATGTGTTCATTTCTTTATGCTCATAAAATCTGGATCATCAGTGGTATCAAAGCAGGTTGCTCTTGATCATTTTTTAGTGCATGTCCCTGACGAGGTTCGAGTATAGCAAGTTGGGTCTCGATCTTGTCTCTCTTGAGGAAAATCTCTCTCGCACACCCAAGAAACCCTCCATCGTGAAATAAAATAAAAATGATGGAGCAGAAGATTCTATCAATCTGTTGCGTGAGCAAGCTCTCACTCGACAAAGGGACGAAATGATGGAGAAATTTTTCCCACATCCTTCAATGCATGCCAATAACAATGGACACGTCTTCATCAAGCGGTCACTCTGGAGGCGACTTGCCTTTCAAGGTACAAGTTAATTTTGATATTTTCGTATTTGAAGGATATATAAAAGCATATGCCCTAGAAAAATGGTTAAATATGCTAGAAGGTTATTTCTTTGCTCATAATTTCTCCGATAGGGAAAAGATCACCTTCACACTCCCTAAGGCTCTGCCCCATGTCAAACATTGGTGGGAAACTTACTAGGAGAAATGTTCCACAGAGGAGTCTGGAATATATGGGGCCAACCCCACCTGGTATTTTTTTGTGGATGTGGTCAAGGAAAAATATTACCCTATTGGAAACTATGATGACCAGTACATGAGATGGACCACATTGTGGCAAGAGAAGGGACAAGGAGTGTCGAAGTTCACTAATACCTTCCATACCTTGTGCACCAAGCTGGGTATCAAAGACTTTGAGAGACATATGGTTCTGAAATATAGTGGGGCTCTACACAGATACATCCAAACTGAAATGGATTTTTTGGGCATCTCATCACTGGGTGTTTCTTATCGATATGTTGTTAAAATCAAGAAAAAAATTAAGCACCAGAACAAGTTGGAGTTCACGTCTGCAAATCCACAAAAACTAAAGTATGGTAAATATGGCCCTAACAACTAGCCTTTAGAAAACCAGTCCAAGCCATAGGAAAAGAAGGGTAATGGAAAGACGAAGAAGTACACTGTAAAATGGTGTGATTTCCACAAAATCCCATGGCACAACACCAATCAATGTCACTCAAAACATTCATTGGTGGTCGATATCAAAGATAAGGAGTCGAACCATGATTCAGAATATGATTCAGAAAATAATGGTAGAAGATAGATCATCGACACAGAGCCCATTTCTATTGTTACAATCGCAACAATTCAACCAAACGAACCAGAAGATCATGAAGAGGGGGAGCGCCTTTTTCATTCGCGGATGTTGGTGAAGGGGACCCCGCTGCATTTTATTGTTGAAAGCGTAAGTCAAAAGAACCTCATCTCAACAGAGGTTGTCAAACAGTTGGGATTGTCAACTACACCACACCCACAACCATACAACATTGGGTGGCTTCTCCAAGGATGATATCTCTGTGTCAGCTAGTAGTGTTTCTTTCCCTATGGCATCCATCCCTCTAAGGATGAGGTATTATGTGATTTTCCCCGCTGGATGTTTGTGATGTTCTTTTGGGCCAGCCATATATATGGAAGTGACATGTTATTTATGAGTCATGACCATATAGTGTCATTGTTACTCTGGAGGTTCATCTCTATAGGATACTAGAGGTTTTTCTGACTATCGTCCCACCTAAACAGTGCCGCAAGGTAGTATCGCATACTACAAATTTTAACCTCTTCATAGTTTGTTCAAAAGGTGAACAAAAGAACACTGCAACCATTGTAGCCTCAGTCCAAGAACGTTCTCTCTAGCAGAAGCAGGTCGACAATATTAAATCAAAGAGTAAGGATTCCTTCTACACATATTAATCTCATGTAGCCAGACTAGTTAAAAATGTCCAACCCTTCCAGCCACAGTTTCGTGACAACCTTCAACAAGCTAAGTAGTGCTACTTCTCCAGCAAGGAAAGTAGCTCATCAAGGTTCAGATTCAACAAATGATTCCCCCTATCGCCTAGGAACCCAATGCAATGGATACCATTACTTCCTAAGGAGGGAGGATTGATCTAGGTGGATATCAGTGGCCACCCACCTATTCCACTGGCTTAAAAAAACATTTTCCACCTTGGCAATTTTTCGACAGTTTTTCAGGTCCCAAACTTCTAGGGTCGTTTTGAGGCCCTAAACGATTTTTTTTGGGGATTTGGGGTCCATAACTAATTAGAGAACATTGGTATGGGCCATTCTAAATTTGTTATTCTCGGTTATACCTTTCCAACGGTGTATCAAGCGCCCAAAACGGAGATCGTATGCAAAACTTATGCCCCCCTGTAAGTTGACGTATCAACTACCCCCTTCGGGGCCCACAAACCTTTTGGCTTTTCATCTTCCAGGGTTAGGGTTTTAGATTTTACTTATGTTAAAAATGCCTTTGGAGCCTCATTGTAAAAATCATCTTATTTCGAATGCAAGTAGCCATCACATCTCTTCTCAGAGATAAGATACCACCATTTTAACAAGTCTTTCACTATGTATTTTTATTGTCTTTGTACATTTCTTTCATGAATAGAAATTGTGTATTACTGTATTTCTCTGTTTCTTGAAATATTTATGTGTATTTCATTGTAATATCTCTTCTTGCATTTCATTCTAAAAAATAATCTCGATCAGTGGCATCAGAGAAGGTTGTTCTTGATCATTTTTCAGTGCATGTCCCCAACAACGTTTGAGTATAGCAAGTTGGGTCTCAAGCTTGTCTCTCTTGAGGACAATCACTCTCGCATGCCCAAGAAACCCTCCATGGCGGAAGAAAAGAAAAAAGACGGAGCAGAAGATTATATCAATATTTTTCTTGAGGAATCTCTCACGTGACAGAGGGATGAAATGATGGAATTTTTCCCACATCCTTCAACGCATGTCGATAAAAACCGGTGCGTCTTCATTAAGAGACCACTTTGGGGACACCTTGCCTTTCATGTTACAAGTTAATTTTGATATTCTCATATGTGAAGGAAAAGTAGATGCAGATGCCCTAGAAAAATATTTAAATCTTCTAGAAGGTTATTTCTTTGTTCATAATTTCTCCGAAAAGGAGAAGATCACCTTTGCACTCCTTAAGGCTCTCCCCCATGTCAAACATTGGTGGGAAACTTACTAAGAGCAAAGTTCCACAGAGGAGTCTGGAATATATGGGGTTGAGCCCACCTAGGGATTTTTTGTGGATGAGGTCAAGGAACAATATTACCCTGTTGGAAACTATGATGACCAGTACATGATATAGACCACACTGCGGCAAGAGAGGGGCCAAGTAGTGTCGGATTTCACCAATACCCTCCATATCTTGCTCACCAATTTGGGTATCAAAGACTCCGAGCGACATCTAGTTTCTAAATATCGTGGGGCTCTACACATATACATCCAAACTGAAATGGATTTTCTAGACATCTCATCATTGGGTGTTGCTTATCGATATGTTGTTAAAATTGAGCAGAAATTCCAGCACCATAACAAGTGGGAGTTCAGGTCTGCAAATCCGCAACCACCAAAGTATGGTAAATATGGCCCTAACAACTAGCCTTCAAAAAACTGTTCCAAGCCACAGGAAAAGAACGCTAATGGAAAGACGAAGAAGGACACTATAAAATGGTGTGATTTCCACAAAATCCCCTGGCACAACACCGATGAATTTTGCTCAAAACAGTCATTGGTGGTCGATATCAAAGACAAGAAGCTAAACCATGATTCAAAATCTGATTCAGAAAATACTGGTAGAAGAGAGATCATCGACGTAGACCCCACTTCTATTTTTGCAACCGCAACAATTCAACCAGAAGAACCAACAGATCATGAAGAGGGGGAGCGCCTTTTTCATTCACAGATGTGGGTGAAGGGGATGCCGCTACATTTTATTGTTGATAGTGGAAGCCAGAAGAACCTCATCTCAGGAGAGGTCTTCAAACAGTGTGGATTGTTGACTACACCACACCCACAACCATACAACATCGGGTGGCTTCTCCAAGAACAAGATCTTTGTGTCAAATAGCAGTGTCACTTGTCCTATGGCATCCATCCCTTCAAGGATGAGGTATTATGTGATGTTTCTCCATTGGATGTCTGTGATATTCTTTTGGGCCAGCCATATATGTGGAAGCATCGTGTTATTTATGAGTCTCGACCCTGTAGTGTCATTGTTACTCTGGGGGGTCATCTCTACAGTATACCAGAGGTAGTTCTGACTACTATCCCACCTAAACAGTGACGCAAGTTAGTATCTCATACTAAAAAATTTAGCTTCTTCACAGTATGTTCAAAAAGTGAACAAAAGAACACCGCAACCACTGCAGCCTCAGTCCAAGCACATTCTCTCCAGCAGAAGCGGGTTGACAATATTAAAGCAAAGCGTAAGGATTCCTTCTTCACACAGTCATCTCATGTAGTCAGACTGGTTAAAATGGTCCAACCCTTCCAACCACAGGTTTGTGACAGCCTTCAACAAGTTAAGCAGCGCAACTTCTCCAGCAAGGCAAGTAGCTCATCAAGGTTTGGATTCAACAAACACTTCCCATTATCCCCTGGGAACTCAATGCAATGAATACCATTGCTTCCTAAGGAGGGAAGATTGATCCAGGTGGGAATTAGTGGCCACTCACCTATTCCACTAGCTCAAAAAAAACATTTCCACCTTGGCAATTTTTTGGGTCCCAAAGTTTTGGGGCCATTTTGAGGCCCTAAACGAAATTTTTTTGGGGATTTGGGGTCCAATATATTCCCAACAGCAATGGCTTGAGCTAGTGTAAATTCATTCTTCTCGATTAGACCCTTCCAACGGTGCATCGAGCACCCAAAACGGAGATCATATGCAAAATTTATGCCCCTGGGAAGTTGATGTATCAACTACCCCCATCAGGGCCCGCAAACCTTTTGGTTTTTCATCTTCCGGGGTTAGGGTTTTGGATTTTACTTATGTTAAAAATTCCTTTGGAGCCTCATTGTAATAATCATCTTCTTGTGAATGTGAGCAGTCGTCACATCTCTTCTCATAGATAAGCTACCACCATTCTAGAGAGTCTTTCACTCTGTACGTTTCTTTCATTAATATAAATCGTGTATTATTGTGTTTCTCTTTTTCTGGAAATATTTATGTGTATTTCATTGTAATATATTTTCTTTCATTTTGTTCCCAAAAATAATATGGATCACACTAGCACCAATTGAATTTGGTGACATGCATACAAGCCTCTGCAACAACAAATGTGTCCAAAGTGCACTCTCCAAAATGGACTTACTCATTATGTGAAATCTCATGATATGACATGCCATTTTGATAATCGGGTGATTGCAATTCTTATTCTCAACATATTTTCTCGCCTAATTGGTGATGTCTTTGCCCAAATTTTTCTCAATCATTATTTTTTCCATTTTCTTGCCCTGCAATGTTGTAGTGACATTTGAGACAATAATAGAAAGTTTTTTCAAATCCTTGATAACATGAATGTTGAATGGATATGGGTGATCTAACCTAAAGCAACGATTGTGTATGTGGCTAATGAAAAATATGATACTCCCAGCCACTTCTCTTGTGCTATGAAAGGTAGGGGCCTTTAGACGTTCATCAATGTGGAATTGAAAAATCCCTAAAATTATAGCCTAGTGTTTATCTTCATTTGTCTAATGTGGGTTCCAATTAATAATCAATATTGGATCTATGAGGTCATGGTCAATGAGCTAGTTTATTCCACTTGGCCCTTGAGGTTGGCAATTTATGTGACTTGAGGGTTCATGACTTCATCCAATGCAGCTTCCTTGTTTCTGAATTCAACTCCTAAAGTTATTTTTCCCATTTATTGCACTAAGTAGTGATAAGGAAGTTTATACACAAGTAGTTAAATTTTGTGAAGGTATCCAAGGGCACCAACACTATCACTCTCTATGACGGCATAAGAGTACGGATTTATGTGATGAACAAATCCCATGCCCTCCAGCTCAAAGGATATATTTCCTTTATTTAGGTTAATAATGATGTTATTGTCGAAGGCACGTTCAATTCCCAAGAGTGTTGGGAAAGGATCCATCTCACCTAGGATTTCTATTACTTCAAAATCCAACACTATTTTAACTCATACAAGGTTAACTTGAACATCGTCTAACCCGTCAATAGGAAAAATATTATACCAATTGGTAGGGTGAAACTGAATTAGTGAGTCAACTAGCCTAGGGCTTCCCAAAATATTATACCAATTTCTAGGATGCAACTAAATTAGTGAGTCAACAAGCCTAGGGATTCCCATTGCTTCCCAATATTTCTTTGATTGAATTTTTATATCAAATCCCAAATTTAACATAACATTTATGACCTCATAGTCGGTAATGTCTATGATGAGTCAAAATTCTAAGTATATTTGTGTCTTCTTATTTATCCTTACCCTATGGGTGTGCCTTTCAAGAAGAGGCGTGGTGATTTCATCTTCACCTTATTATACTGCCGGAGGCACGGAGGTAGTATATAGCAATGAGTTAGCATTGACTTTCATATTAGTTTTATGTTGACTTAAAAAATGTGTATAAATTTTAATGTTGAACATAACAAATAAAAAAAATGTTTTTCAATATAACAAAATTAGTATTTTTATGACCTCTCATTGGTAAATAAATTGATAGTGTTATTGCAACCTTCACTTCATTCAAGGTTTGAAATTAATTTTGACATGACTATATATGAGTGTCACTTTCTTATAAGGTACAAGTCTATTGATAAAATAATTTTATAACAAATATAAAATAAAAACCATACATATATTCATATTGAATTAGCCCCCTTTCACAACTCCCAAAACACATTGAATGGAGACACTTTAGTCATCAATTCTATATAAACCAAGTCACATGAAATGAATCCATTGACCTATGAAATAAGACTCTTTTTATTATTTCTTTTCTTATTTTTCCAAATATGTAGTTATGAAACCATTTTTAATTATTTTGGTAAGTTACCATTGACCTATGAAATAAGACTCTTTTTTTAATTTTCTTTTCTTATTTTTCCAAATGTATCGTTATGAAACCATTTTTAATTATTTTGGTAAGTTAATTGATAGCTACGGGGTTAGAAACCCAATGGATCTAGTGGCAGCCTTGTTCGGGCACTGGCATTGGTGGGGAAAACTCCGATTCGTTTTTTTTGGAAGACGTGATTTGGTATACGGTTAAACTTGTTAGGACAATCTCTACGAACACAAAACCTCCACTATATACTAAAAACTGCTATTAAAAAAACCAATTGTTTATGGAGACATATGATAGAAAGGCTGGGCTCCAAAATAAATTTAGGTTTTTTTAAAATGACATATTTTAATTATAAGAACAAGCTAAAGCACTTGCACACCCTCTCATGGGAATGAGAAACCTCAAAGACAAAGGAAAAACTCGATAAATTCACATAGATTTGAGTAAAATTTCTTTTATTATCTTCGGAGGCAGTATATCGCATCCTGTTGATCTTGTTCTATAAGTTTCTTGAAAGCAGTGCACAACCTCCAAGAAAAAATATCATTATCCAAAATTTTGAAAAAATCTTTAAAGAATCATGGACATACTCCATTGATCCTTCCCACTCAATGACCCTCCCTTTCCCAACTCATGGGCTTCATTCATTCTTGAGGGTAGTTGGATTAGAATTTAATTTGGTGGAAATGAATGCCTCCCACATAAGGTAGAGATATTCCTTGTAATACTACCTATGTTAAGTTGCATCAAAGTCAAGTAGAAGAGGACTGGACTTTCTAAACTATATTGATGTTCCAAGACCTTCGTCGCCACCTATTTGGGTTCCACCTCTAGTTACCACGATTAACATAGCACCCTCAATATCTAGCATAGATAGGATCTCCAATATGACCAATTTAGTATTCCTCTCTTAAACTTAAGCATCCTATTTCTCCAAAAGTTTTGGGAAATATTTTGTACCATGGCTAATAGCTTGGTAGTAGCCACACCTAACCCTCTCCTAGGAAGAGAACAATTTTGAGAAATATATCATTGACTTTGTTGATGCTTAAAATTAAAACCAAACGTAACACTTGAAACACCCTTGTAGGGATCTCATGGGAAAAATGGGGAGGGAATCCCACCTTACTTTTAAATCCACCAAGCGTAACTAGCTTAAATTAATTAGTTAGGCAAGTTAGCAGAGTATTTCCCCTTTACGGTACTACTCCAATTATGTGTGCATGTAAATTTAAAATGTTTCTTAAGTTAGTGATTAATTGCCTTATATTCTTGTTTTAGAATGAAAACCTAATCCTAATAAGTTATGCAAATTGAATCTTAGTGCGGAAATAAACTAATAAATGTAGAAAAGTTATGGCAGTTACACGTCAATTAGAATAAAATATTAAATTTGAGTTGATGTGAGCTAAAAATGCATAGATAAATACTTAATAAAATGTTGCAATGGTTAGATTGTTAAATTAATCATAAATTCGGCAAACTATAAATGTAAAACGCCTTATCATGATCAGTTAAAGGTATGCCTATGTACATCAGTTAACAAGAGAAATAAAATTGAAAAGTGCTTGTAATTAAGCAAGAATGTTGTGAAAGACAAGTAATATAGATGAAGAAAGGTAAGTGTATGTATTCTCAAAGAAATATTTATTCATTAATGAATATTTCTATACATCCATGATGCAAGAGCATAGAGCAATTTCTATCATATCCAACTTGTCAATCCAACAGAGCACATCCATTATGGAGGACCAGCCACATAAGGAGCACAATTGGAAAAAAAATGATGTAAAAAATGCACCTCAAAACAAAAAATGTGCTATCAACATCAACTTTTAAAGAACCAATAAGATTTAAGATGATTATATCAACCATAAGGGTAAATAGTTTTAAAGGGAAAGAAAAAAAATACTTTTTTTCATTGTATTTTCAACTTATCTCCTTATGGATTTACTCTAATTTCAAGTGTAGGCACTGGTTGGATGTGGAATTAAATTCCACATCAAATGAGTACCCACAATGCATATTCTAATAAACCCATAGTGAGATAAACTAAAAATACATGAAAAAACATGTTTCTTTGTTCGATGCAGAATTAAATTCTACATCCAACAAGTACCCACACTACATACTTTTAATAGACCCAGAGAGATAAACTATGAAAGAAACATGTTTTTTCATGCATTTTTAGTTTATCTCACTGTTGATCTATCAAAAGTATCCAGTGTGGTTACTCACTAGATGTGGAATTTAATTATGCATCCAAAAAGTGCCTACATAAAATTTGAGTAAACCCATAAAGAGATAAGTAAAAATCACAATTAAAAAAATAGTTTTTTTCTTTACTTTTGAATATTTGTAACTCTTATTTTATTATTTTAACTATTCTTTTATTATTTCTCTTAGGATGTCCATTTTAGACCTCAAAATTTCTCTAATGGGACCTTAGGAGCCTCTACAATGCATCTATGTCATCAAATCAGAACCCTACAATCCAACAACCCTCGTCAATTATGGAGGACTGGGTGTGTAGGGAGTACCACTCATGGGGGAGCTCCACAATCATCATCCATAGTGGATCAAATCCACACCATTTGAAGACCCACAAGAATTGTGGAAGGAGGCTATCCCTTAGATGGCATCACCACATGGTGTCCCACAATTTTCTCCACCATCTGATATGTCGCCATCATCCAATGATCCATGTTACTCTACATATTAATATACAATAACTTGGATTTAAATCCATCTAAGGTAACCACCACTATTGCATGGCTTAAATTAATGGTTCCAAGTGTGGATTAATTAAAAATTAATCAAAAGTGTAATTTGGTAGATGTATTTGGGGTTGCATGGCACCTTATGGTGGATTCCCTCCATTGGTTTATTGATGAATCTTAAATGTTGGAGTAAGGTATTTTTATTATGGGGAAAGTCTTGATATTTATATTGTTCTTGGTTCTTGAAGAGAGAATAGAAGGAGAGGATAAGTGAGGAAGAGCTATGTATAGAAAAAAAAATATAGAGATGAGGAAGAAGAAAAACATGAGGAGAAGGAGAAGGAAAGAGAAAGAGAAGATAAGTTGCAAAGGAAGAATAAAGAATCCCATTTCTTGAAATAAAAGACTAGCGAAATATTCTTGGATAAATTTCTTTATGATTTTTTTATTATTGTTTTGTAAAATCACATCTGAGACTTAGAACAGAGGGAACAATTTTATTTAAAAGAAATGATGAATCACCTAAAGCATGTACATGTAATTTACCATTTTTAAAATTAATGTAAATCTATTGTTGGGATTTTTAGTGATTGCCTATGTGCATGGTGCATGTTTTAGCTTGAATTTTTTATGCCTGATTTTATTTTGTAATTGTGTGCTTGTGATTGTGACCACATTATCAAACTTTAATGTGGTCTCATTACTACCAATAGCTACAACCATATTGTTACACGAATCTGGAAATGAACATAGTAAACCAATGCACTTATATTCATCTAAAATTTAATATCCAAAGACAACAAATGACTTACCACAGTATTGAAGGAATTTAGATGCTCTATCATTGAGTGTCCATCATTCATTCTCAGGAGGTACAAATTATTTCGAAGGAAAAGTTTATTTACCAAGGAATTAGACTAATACAAATCCCCTAACTTATCCCATAATTCCTTGGTTGTATATTTTCTTGATACATTCGGTAAAACTGAGTCTGAAAGACACAGTTGGATTGTGCTCTTTACCTTCCTATCCAACTTCATATAGTCTTATGTCAACATACCCATAGGAGCAGTACTCATTTCCACAACAACCCACTATTCTTTATCTACCAAAAGATCATCCATGTTCAACTTCCAAATCTCATAGATTTTCCCATTAAATTTATCAATCTATATCTTGGAACTGCTTGACATTTTATTTCACCACAAGAATCACCACCATAGAACTCCCATTGAAACCAAGTTTATGACAAACCTAATATAACTGAACCCTTAGAAAAAAAAGCATCCCCCTAAAGCCAATAACTTCTCTAATACCAAATGTAGGTTTTAATCCTTTACAGTATAGAAATGCACATATAGATTCTTTANATATATATATATATATATATATATATATATATATATATATATATATATATATATATATATATATATATATACACACACATAGTACTAAGAAATTTACCCTGGAAACCCTTAACCGGGAAAACCAACAAAATGTTTAGAGTCACACCTCTAACTCTCAATATATTAAATCCACCATTAAAATACAATATATAGGATCTTACAACATCCAAAATCCCTAATCTATTGACTTGGATTAGATTACAACCTTAATTACTTAACCAGAATTAGAAAACCATGGACCAAAAAACTATGTGCCAAAACCACCCAAAATCTATGCAAAAACTAACCAAATTTTTTTATGGGGGCTCCAACCCCCCTTGTGACCCCCTCGCAATGCTCAATGCAACGTAACAACATGTGGGGCTAGTCATGCAAAAATATAACACATACATAATATGATCTTAGGCCTTAAATGGCTAGTTTTGGAGTCAAAACTATGCTAACAAAGTTCACAACCTCTTAACACTATTATGCACATTGATATCTTTTCAACAACACAAATATCACCTCAATTGGATTTTGTATGTGGAATTTATGCCTCCCCCAATTTGACCTATCTTTATGACCACCATGATAATGATTGGATGCCACATTAGCTCACGCTACTCCCACATGTGGATCTAGTCATGTGTGGACTTTCAAGAAGATTCTAGAGGGTAAAACACCCTAACATTAATTGGGGATACAAAAATTCTAACCTTGACCCTAGAAGCCTATTAGGTTATGTTAAATATTGGGCAGTCAAGAAACGAAGGGTTCCATTCTTATTGTATTATTTTTTCTCCATATTTGAGTAGAGAATACGGGAATGGGATATTGTAGTAGAACAAAGGAAGTAGAATATCTTGTAGTATTTGTATTGGCCACAATTTTGATAGAACTCCATGTTGACTACCCCTTTCTTTGTATTTTCATTTCATGTTAGAGAAGAAAAGAGCATTGTTGTGTGCAATTTGTGAAAAATATGTACAAAAATCACTAACTTAATAGTTATATGTTAAGCACAAACAAAATTGGGTGTAAGAGATAGAAACCCTAACTCTAAACTAAAAATACCATTCTCAAACTTACATTATTCATGAAGTAAATGACCCAAAGAATAAAAGAGAAACATTCACATGATCAAAAATTTCATAAAGAATGAAACTATCTATTACCAAATAGATAAGGCCAAAGATAGCACCTATTAAGGAGCTTGATGAAGACAATGGGCTCCAAATCCCCTCCTTGGGATGGGTCCTTGGCTTCCTTGGTGTGTGTATATGATCCCCTCCTCAGTGTATGAGCAAGATACCTAGAAAAAAAAAAACTCTCAAGAGGAAGAGTCTTCAAGACTGTAGTGGAATTTTGGCAGCATAACCTTACTATGAATATGGATGGATTGAGTGACCTCAAGGATTTATTTATAGGGAAAATAGTGGTTAAACCCCCTTGACATGGACTTCAAATAATTGTTAAAGATTAACAAATCAAGGCTAACAATAGAAATTAGGGTTATGAATGGTCCACATATAACTAACTTCCCATTTTAGCAAATCTAGTCTAGAAATAGTCAGAATTGGATTTTTGATGAAGCAATGCAGCTTTTTAGGGTATTATCTGCATTGCCTGAATTCTCTTATTGGGGGTGATATCTATGTTGGCCCTTTTTGGTCAAAATCAGGGTTCGATTTTTCATTTTTCGATGAGTTATAGGTCATATGGTGGTGGAAAGGGATTGAAATGGAGGTTAAGCATGTTGTTGGTGATATATTTCAATAAGAACGCTAGAAATGTTGCAAGTGAGTAGTTTTAAGGTTATAACAAATTGCCTCCTAATGCGTGAGCTTAAGATTAAATCATTTGACCGAAATGCATCACATTTTCTTTATCCAAGTATAGAGAGGACCAAGGAGAGAGTAGAGTGTCCAAGGAAGGAGGACTGCTCGCGGAAGGGCCATGAAGAACCACCTATCAACAATAATAATAAAATTTGATATGTGTGCAAAGTGTCAATATGGACAAGGTATCATACCCATGCTCATCTATTATCTCACAAAAATGATAAAATGGTGTGACATGGAAGAAATGGACACAAAACAGGGTCTCAATATAATACAATATGATGTTGGAAAAGTGATGCCAAAGTATAATACAATGATATGAGAATTCCTATGTACACATGCTTGGAACAAAAGGGGCTAGGTCCAACATAAAATCATAATCACTGCAATTGATCTGGATACATAAGATTTGAGGCCCCCCTCCTAGGGTGGGGGGGAGAGAAGAAAGCCAAGAAGCTTTGGTGAACAAGAAAGAGGATTTGAATATATAAAATGATTTATCAAGAGGGAATCTCAAACTGATGGCTCTAAGAATGGTAGAACTAATCCAATCAAATCCAAGTAACTGCAACTAAGGCTAGATAATTGAAAAAAAATGTGTGAATCTTAATGGTGCGAGAATGAACTAGAGTTGATCCCATGAGATCCTACCAACTATAAGAGGAATTATGACTCTCTTATCTTGGTCCAAGGTATCCCATCAATGAGGAAAATGGAACCAAGTTACATAGGAATAACCCCGAGCATCAAGGTGCTCGTGATGATCCTCAATATTGCCTATCTCAAAGGCTCTTCATAGACACATTTTTCATCGTGATATCACTAATATTTGTTTTTTTTACCATGTTTAATAGTAAGTCATGAGTACTTTTGTATCTTTCTTAGTGAATAAGTTTTTGAGGTGGAATTTCATGTGTATAGTACCTTTTTTATCTAAGTCCTATGATAAACAATGTTTGTAGAATCAAACAGGTCAAACCCCTTAAGGAAAGGAGAATTCCTAGAATCAAGGGACCTTGTCCCCATAAGAGAACTTTCATCCAAGAATCAAGGAACCTTGTCCTTGTAAGATCACTTCCATCCAAGAATCAAGGGACCTTTTCCTCCACCTACCTCTAGAGCGCTCTCAGTTCACTAATGACCACTCCTTGCAAGAAGTAGTTTGAAAATTAGATGAGATTGACTGAGATCTATTATTCCTCCATTTCCTCCACAATTCAAGTGAAGAGGTCAATTTATCAAGGATATAAATAGGCCTCTAGCGTAGGGGAAAGAGATCCAAAATTCTAATATTGTATTGATTTTTGTTAAGAAGACTTTTTTGAAGACTTGGATATTTTTCTATTGATGTACTATTGATTTTGATGAAATAAATATGACTCTATTCTCATCTTGTTAGAGTTTCTCTAAGGTTACTTTTGTTTCTTGGGTAGGGCCCTCTCAATAGGGCTCAGACCCTATTGCAATTTATCTTTTTCTTTCATGTTAATGAGTTATCAGTTAGTCTTTCATTTTATCTTGAAGTTTAGATAGGCATGCATGGTAATCTATGATTTCTGTCAATTTGTTATTAATTGTTAGCTTCAGCAGGTATCCTGTAGAAATAGTTAACATTCTATTAGGATGCTCAAAGGTTTCCTCTCAAGGTTGGAAACCTCAATTATACCTCATTATATTTTAGTCTATCTTTGTCAATCCTTTTGAAGTCTCCTATTAACTTCTTAAGACTCTTTTTGGCTTCTTGCAGAAGTTTCTTGTAGGACTGTTACAGTTCCTATAGAACTGTTACAGTCCCTAGAGAAATCTCATGTAGATTGTTTTAGCTCAATATTCTTAGTTTTTCTCAATCATCTTTTCATGAAACTAGAAGTAGAAAATAAGATAACATATGGCTTGTTGTCGACTCAAGGATTAGGCATAAATTAGTTCATTTAGTTTATGCAATGGCTATACTTCTTTAATTGCAATTTCTTATCATACAATAGAATTATTTTCATGTTTTAAATTCAATTTACCCATTTCAAAGTTTAGAACACTTTATCTCACTCCAATAGATTAGATCTCCTTTAATGTAATTTAGATCAGTTGTTCTTTCAATTTGGTGTGCTTTCATTTATGCAATAGTTCAAAGTCTCTTTCTACAAATTCAATTCCCTGCACAATTCATGCATTTAACCCCTTAATCAATCTCATACCTATACTGTTGTCAATGAATTCTACATATACTTTGCATAGCACCTCTTAATTTTGTATGAACCTTGGTTTGACAAGTAAAGTAACAAGTCAAGGAGGCAGTAGCATCATTGTTGTTATTCCTAGGCCCACCACTTTTCAGGGTCCTTGCCAGGGAGGTGATAAAGTATGCACATCATTTTCATTTTTTTTTTCTTTGTGTGACTTGGAGAAATAGGAACTATGACTCGGTCACAAGGCCAACCTCACTTTAGATTTTTTGTAGTGTAAAATCCCTAGTGCTTTCACTTCGAGTGAGTATTGATATCTCCTTATCACATTCTTCGCATATTTAAAAAAAAACAATTTCATTTTCTTCACTTTTATGAATGACTCGACCTAGAGATAGGAAGGGGATATTTTTACCAAAAAACGGGCCCAAGTAATCCATAAATTGGTCCTGAGACACTTGAAATTTTCTTGGAAAGGGAAGCTAGAGAATTTGAAAATATTTCAGATGAAGATCAATCTCCCTCACCTCATACCATGGCTGGTGAAGAAGATATGGCAGAATTATTTGAGTTTCCCATACGAGAAACCAATGGAGAAACTAAGATGAAAAATGTTAATCCTTCTGCCTTGCCTCATTTCCATGGTCTTGTTTCTAAATACCCTAACACTTTCTTATTTTATTTTATAGTTATATGCAAGACATATGATTATACTATTGATGAAAAAAATCTCAAACTTTTTCCTTCTACTTTGAAGGATTCACCTCTAAGATGGTTCATGAGCCTGGAGGGAAATAACATCACAACTAGGGATCAAATGAAGAATACCTTCAGTGAAAAATATAGATAATATTGTAGAGTAAGGGACACAAGATATGAGATCTTCATAATGACTCAAGGACTTGACGAATCTCTAGAAGACTTTGAAGAGAGATTTCAGCTAATCTATAAAAGAGCTCACAATTTCACTCTAGACGAGGATTCGCTCAAGCTTGTCTTGTTGGTTGTGGAGCCTGATTATCTTCCTGATTCAGAGGTCCTTGCTTTCATCTGTGTTTATACCCCATGAAGTATTTACACCCCAGAAGTATGTACACTCTTCCATGCGGGGGAGTGCAGAGGGGGGGTACCCCCTCTGCGAGGTCCGGAGGGGATATCCCCCCGGCTGGGGGGTCTGGGGGCAAGCGGGCCCCCAACGGGGGTTCGGGGACGAAGCCCCCAAAGAAAAAATTGCCTTATAAAAGTATATTGTGATTTCATTGTAAATCTGGACCGTTCATTATAAGGTCACAGATCTAACGATAGAGATTATGTTAGGGTTTTTTGCCCTAGAAGGCAACCCTCTTTTATGAGGGAAATGTATTGTGGCTATGGTTGATGGTGAATATTGTATTCTGAGAGAGGAGACTG